>BLSH010149993.1:484697-503337 GCA_018402905.1 Glandirana rugosa | reverse complement strand
AGTCTCTGCTCAGCGCACATAAACTATCTCCTTTAAATAAACTTAAACACGAAACATAAAATATTGAGCAGCTGCTGGAAAAAAGTCTAAAGCCAGACGTTCAAATAATGTATAAACAGAGGGGTAAAGACAGGTACTCCTGCAGCAGCGCTTCCAAGTCTAATGATGTGCACTCAAAACATTATTCTTCTGATAATAACTCAATCCGCTTGCAGATGTTTAATCCCTCCACCAACAAGTAATCACCTCGTGAGAGTAGATCGGAGTCCCCTTATGGAATCTAAGATGGCCCCTCAAACCACTTCTGAAACAATACGATCCTTTCCTCTGATGACACTCTTCGTTTACTCAAAGGGATGTATAAAAACACCCCACTCCCTTCTTGTTTTTATACATCCCTTTGAGTAAACGAAGAGTGTCATCAGAGGAAAGGATCGTATTGTTTCAGAAGTGGTTTGAGGGGCCATCTTAGATTCCATAAGGGGACTCCGATCTATTCTCACGAGGTGATTACTTGTTGGTGGAGGGATTAAACATCTGCAAGCGGATTGAGTTATTATCAGAAGAATAATGTTTTGAGTGCACATCATTAGACTTGGAAGCGCTGCTGCAGGAGTACCTGTCTTTACTCCTCTGTTTATACATATTTGGAAGCCAGATGCCAGTATCAGGGAATCTCAGTAAATGTGGTCATGTTGTGATCTGTTAGAGCAGTGTTTCTCAACCTTTTTTCAGGCTGGGTTCATATTGTTGTGCGGAGCGGCTCACAGCAGGGGTCTCGCGCATCCCTGTTCATCGTTTTAGGTCCGATTTCTGTCCGAATTTTTTGCTCAATTCAGACCTGAAGCGGACCAGAAGACGCACAAGATCCCTGTGCAATTGGCTCGCTAGCCGTCCAGGAGTAGCGTGAACAGGCTCCATTTAGAGGCGGTCACAGTCCGGAAACCCGCATCCAATTCGCGATAGTGTGAACCCAGGCTCAGTCAAGGGACCCTTTAAAATTATGGACAATCTCAAGGCACCCTTTAAAATTACGGACAATCTCAAGGCACCCTTTAAAATTATGGACAATCTCAAGGCACCCTCTAAAATTATGGAAAGCCTCGAGACACCCTGTTCTAAAATGTAAAGAACTGTTCTAATAGTTTTACATAATACAGTAATGTCCACACACGTAGGACACCAAACGTTAGAGGTGATTTATTCTTCCAAATCCAATACGCTTTTGCACACTGGTACTGACTAGTATTCCATTGTTTCTTTTCTCCCTCAATTTTTCTCCATCGCTCAGCTCATGTGACCCCAGCGCTGGCAGGGGAGGGTCATTGGTTGTTAGGACGCCAGTGGCTAGATGGTCGTGACCGTGCACAATGAAAACCTGTGGGTTTGTGTAACTAAAAGGCAGGCTTCATCCATCTGCTGGCTTGTATACAATATTGGGACAATTTTTAGGCATTTTGCCAAGGCACCCCTGAAGAAACCTCAAGGCGCCCCAGGGTGCCTGGGCACCCTGGTAGAAAAATGCTGTGTTAGAGTATACTGGGTCTGTTGAGATAACTGGAGAGCAGAGCTCTCCTGAGATTGCCCCATTCCTCCTTGAACACTCAGTAACATAAGAAAGTCTCATTCTCAAGGATAGCTGCAGGGCTGGTTACTAAACAGTATTGTGTAATTTAGTAAAAAAAAAATTAAAATGCCGTCATTGTGTGTGACCTCCCTTGTTCCTCGTCTTTTGCAAGATGTGTTGGAGGGGATTGACAGGGACACACAGTTACGTTTTAAAGAGTTATTGGCATGAAGAATGAATCAATCAGCTGTTCTGAAACGCGTCCCGCCTCCATTACCTCACTTCCGGTTTGCGGTCCAAGCTGGTTGCTGGTCTCCACCTGCTGACGTCACTTCCGGGACCTGCGGTCCATGCTGATCCCGGCCAGCGTGGCTGATTCCATAAGGGTCTCCACTGCTGCGGCTTCCCTCTGCTGGCCCGGCTGGGACTTTTTGTTGCAGATTGGACTACACCTGGGACCTCCACTACTGGGACCACCCTGATGCCGGACTATCATCTCCCCACTTTACCACGATGAGCCTTTTTACCTCTAACATTTTGTAAGTCTTTTTAACCCTTGAGCGATTAAAGTCCTTTTAAATCCTGCACTTAGAGGCGCCTTTTTCTGTTTTGTAAGTTCAAAGTTACTTTTGTTTCTTAAACAATTTTGCTTAAAAAAGGTCTTCCTGCAAAAGAATAGAATAAAATACTTGCCTATCCTGCTGTCTGCTTCACTGAATGCCACTCTGCATGATAGATAAATCCTCCCTTGAAGTTTCATTGAAAACCACCACTTGCGGGATTGCTAATTTGCTGTGTTCCCTACTGTGCTCAATGGTTCCTCCCCTTGACTTCTACATAACCTCAGTGCTAGTCCTAGCAGACTTTAGGAGGTAGGGGGATTTTTACTCAACTGAGCAGTGTTCAGGGATATGAGTTGCAGGAGAGGTGAGTATTCTGGGGTTTTTTCTCTTTAACTGGTATTTTTTGTGAGAACCAATTTGCACTATGTACGGTGACCGGTGTTTTACCACCTTGTAAAACATTGGTCATTGCAAGGACACACAGAAATTTTTTTTTCTGTGTAACTTGTTCACACTACAACGCAGCCAGGTTCTGGGCTGCAGCACGCTGTGATAAAATACAGACAAGCTGCGTTTATCGCAGTGCACTGTACAGCATTGCATGGCACTGTGCAGCAGTGCAGCGCATCATGCTGCTGTACAGTGACATGAATAAAGTGTGCTTTTGTACACTTCAAATAAAGTCCATTGTTTAAAAAAAAATGGAGCACCGTGATGCGCTGAACTGCAAACCACACCACCCCCTACCGGACAGGTAAAGCGCTGAGGTTTAGGCCTCATTCACACCATATGCAGGGACGGCAGTTTTTCTGCATGGGTTCTGCAAGGGCACAAAAAAAAAAACAATTGTTCTCTGTGTGCCTTGTTCACACCACAACACTGGTATCACATGCAGATTTTTTCTGCATAGGAATCTGCAACGTGTATGCAGTTTTCTACACAGAAAAAAACTGACATGACATCAACACTGTGGTCTGAACTGATGTCAGCGTGCATAAAAGCTCACTGAAATGTGCATGTAAACTTGTGTCTCTGCAAGAGAATTTTGTGCGTTTTTCCCATCAGTTTTCATGCACGTATGGTGTGAAAGAGCCCTTAGGCCCCATTCACACTTGTTCCACTTCAAAGTTGCGCCGACTTTGGACTGCAACTTTGGTTCAACTTCGACGCAACTCTGGATGGGTGCAGCTTGGATATGACTTTGGCTTTGATCAGTGATAATGGACAACTGTTGCACAGTATAACATTCAGATACAACTTTCATGCATCTTTTGAGGGTTAACATTGAAGTCTATGGCCCTCAGGTTGCATGAAAGTTGGACCAAAGTAGTGCATGAACTACTGCGAAGTTGCTGTGACTTTAAGTTGCACATATATGAATGGTTATCATTGGAAAACATGGGGAACACCTTGTCATGCAACTTTGATGTCCAAAGTTGCATGACAAGTCGCGCAAGTATGGATGGAGCCTTATTCTCTGGCAGCTGCTGTTCCGTGTGAATGGGCCCTCAATGTTTTACCATATGTGACAGGGTCTCTTTAACCACTTCCCGCCCGCCCACCCAACGCCATATGACGTTGCAGACTTTGAGTGGGGATATCTTAATGATGCCTGCAGCTGCAGGCATCATTCAGATATCTTCTTTTACAGTTGGTGATTCCCTTCATCATATGAACAATCATACAGGCAGTGGGAGGCGATGTCCTCCCGCCGCCCTCCGGTGCCTCTACTGGCGAGCCGGAGAAGGAATCGAATGGCGCCGGATGTTGACCATAGAGATTTCCAGTGGGCCAGATGGTCCCCGCAGTCTTTATGATCGTCTCTATGCTGCCACCCTGGCTGAGAAGCTGAGATTGTTTATTTTTTGTTTGTTTTTTGTTTTTTAAGGCCTTCCAGCCTAGAGGCGAGATCTGGGGACTTATAGACCCCAGATCTCACTATAAAGAGGACCTGCCATGCCCTATTCCTATTACAAGGGTTGTTTACATTCCTTGTAATAGGAATAAAAGTGATCAAAAAAGGATGTAAAAAGAAGCATCAAAATAAATAGAAATAAACAATAAAAAACAAAACAAAAAATGAAAGCGCCCCCGTCCTCGCATGCTCACTCGCAGAAGCGAACGCATATGTAGGTCGCGCCTGCATATGTAAACTGCGTTCAAATCACACATGTGAGGTATCGCCGTGAACGTTAAAGTGAGAGCAATAATTCTAGCTCAAGATCTCCTCTGTAACTCTAAACAGGTAACCTGTAAAAAAATTTAAAGCATCACCTATGGGGATTTTTAAGTACCGAAGTTTGGCACCATCCACGAGTGTGTGCAATTTTAAAGCTTGCCATATTAGGTATCTATTTACTCAACGTAACATCATCTATCACACTATGGAAAAAAATTGGGCTAATTTACTGTTTTGTTTTTTTAATGGATGAAACTGTTTTTTTTTTTTTTTAAAAACTCGTTTAAAAAATTGCTGCGCAAATACCGTGCGAGATAAAAAGTTGCAATGATTGACATTTTATTCCCTAGGGTCTTTGCTAAAAAAACATATAAAATGGGGTTCTGAGTAATTTTCTAGCAAAAAATGATGATTTTTACATGTAGGAGAAAAGTGTCAGAATTGACCCGGTAGTCAAGTAGTTAAAGGAGCAGTTAAAGTGTTACTAAACCCAGTAATATGAAAATAGTTCATCTGCCCCCCACAGTGCCCACAGCTTATAAATCTTCTTTTTACATTAAAATACTACCACAATATATGGTTTTGGCTGATCTGTGTACCACGGTCAGTGATAAATTGCACAGTTTCTCCAGTGCTGAGAGTTCAGGTAGGAGGAGATCTCCACTACAGCCTGTATACACGCCCACATGTGTAATGTCAATATCATGTGACCTGGCTAGCTCTGAGAACCAGTGAATGTTTTCTCCAACATAAAAGACACAACTGAGCATGTGCAGGTCGGCTACCCTGCCTGTGTTAAGTTGGCCTTCCCCAGATTGACAGTGCAGGGAGGGAAGGATCTATGGCATACAGGATAAAACATCCTTTTTACACAATGCAGAGGATTAACCCCTTAGGTTCCACAGTGAGTATAACAAGCATGCTATGCTGCATAGACACACTGATTTTACTGTGGTGGATTTAGTAACACTTTAAAGCAACGTGTACTGTCCTGCATCAATAAGTTATCACAGTCTTGGACATTCATGTAATTATAAAAATTCAGAGCTTTATATATCTAATTGCTTTCATCCATATGTGATAAAGTCTGGAATGTAAAATATACACGGCACATTATGTTCTGCAATTTCAGGCCTGAATCATTTCATTTTAGGACACACAGTTTGGCGAGGGTTTCTCAGCTTCTGTAATTGGTGCATTTAAATAGGTGCCAAAGCTTTTATTGAATGGCATTTTTGATGTGACTGCGTTTTTATTACTAGTTTCACTATGATATTTAACACTGTAGTATAAATATCACATGAGGATTAGGGATTCTACCCTTTCACACTTGTAGATTAACTGCCTTTTTTGTAGTGTTCATTTCAAGGGGTGTGGAACAGGGTGACAACACAGGAGAACAATTAAAAGACAGGGACAAAGCCTTGTCACCCTATGACAGGAACCTTCATGGCAGGATCACCTGATATTAATTTAATGAAAGCTGCTGGTTTAAAAATATAGAAAATTAATTAATTTAAAGCCCACTTCTGGGGCAATACCAAAAAATGCCTTTACATACATTAAGGGTCAGTAAATTATTTACTTTTTCCGGTTTGATCATCTAATTTTTTGGCACTAATAAGAGTATAACACGTGCAAAAACATTGCAGCTGAAAATGCAGACCATACGAACAAGCCATACTGTAGCTGTGTCAGTAGATTTTGAAAATATTTAAAATTCAGTTTATAAAAAATCACTTGCACGTTTGAATAAGAATGTGTACTTATAATTGTATCATGTAGATCTAACTGTGATAGGTTACAATACCTATCCAGTCTTCTCTAAGGCCCCTTTCACAATGAGGCGCTTTACAGGCGCTATTTAGCTGAAAATAGCGGCTGTAAAGCGCCTCTCTATTAAACTCAGTGTGTCCTTTCACACTGGGGTGGCTCGGGACAGCGCGCTTGGGGTGGGGGGGGGGGGTGATAAAACAAACTCCTGCAAGCAGCATCTTTGTGGCGGTGAAGGAGCAGTGTATACACCGCTCCTCCATCGCCCCTGCCATTGGAATGAATGGCCAACGCTTCCAAAGCGGCTGTACACTGCTTAGGGAGCGCCGGCACTTTTAACCCCTTTTTAACCCCTTCTTCTTCTCAGGGTTTAAAAGTGTCCCGCTGCTGCCCAAATTGCGGCACCAAAGCGCCAGGTGGCCCCAGTGTGAAAGGGGCCTAACAGTTATAACTTTTTATTGTACTGGGCCACAATCTCACTTCTGGGTGCTCTATAACAGCCCCTTACACACGGGCCAACTGTCTGCTCTAAAACAGCCCCGTACACATGGGCCGACTGTCTGCTCTAAAACAGCCCCTTACACACGGGCCAACTGGCTGCTCTAAAACAACCCCGTACACACAGGCCAACTGTCTGCTATAAAACAGCCCTGTGCACATGGGCCAACTGTCTGCTCTAAAACAGCCCTGTGCACACGGGACGGCTGTCTGCTCTAAAACAGCCCCTTACACACGGGCCAACTGTCTGCTCTAAAACAGCCCCGTACACACAGGCCAACTGTCTGCTATAAAACATCCCTGTGCACACGGGCCGACTGTCTGCTCTAAAACAGCCCCATACACACAGCCGACTGTCTGCTCTAAAACAACCCTGTACACATGGGCCGACTGTCTGCTCTAAAACAGCCCCGTACACACGGGCCGACTGTCTGCTCTAAAACAGCCCCGTACACACTGGCCGACTGTCTGCTCTAAAACAGCCCTATGCACATGGGCCAACTGTCTGCTCTAAAACAACCCTGTGCACGCGGGCTGACTGTCTGCTCTAAAACAGCCCCGTACACACGGGCCGGCTGTCTGCTCTAAAACAGCCCCGTACACATGGGCCAACTGTCTGCTATAAAACAGCCCTGTGCACATGGGCCGACTCTCTGCTCTAAAACAGCCCCATACACACGGCCCACTGTCTGCTATAAAACAGCCCTGTACACATGGGCCGACTGTCTGCTCTAAAACAACCCTGTGCACACGGGCTGACTGTCTGCTCTAAAACAGCCCCGTATACACGGGCCGGCTGTCTGCTCTAAAACAGCCCCGTACACATGGGCCAACTGTCTGCTATAAAACAGCCCTATGCACATGGGCCAACTGTCTGCTCTAAAACAACCCTGTGCACACGGGCTGACTGTCTGCTATAAAACAGCCCCGTACACACAGGCCGGCTGTCTGCTCTAAAACAGCCCCGTACACATGGGCCAACTGTCTGCTGTAAAACAGCCCTGTTCACATGGGCCTACTGTCTGCTCTAAAACAGCCCCATACACACGGCCGACTGTCTGCTATAAAACAGCCCTGCACACATGGGCCGACTGTCTGCTCTAAAACAGCCCCGTACACACGGGCTGACTATTTGCTCTAAAATAGCCCCGTACACACTGGCCAACTGTCTGCTATAAAACAGCCCTATACACATGGGCCAACTGTCTGCTCTAAAACAACCCTGTACACACGGGCTGACTGTCTGCTATAAAACAGCCCCGTACACACGGGCCGGCTGTCTGCTCTAAAACAGCCCCATACACACGGCCGACTGTCTGCTATAAAACAGCCCTGTACACATGGGCCGACTGTCTGCTCTAAAACAGCCCCATACACACGGGCTGACTGTTTGCTCTAAAACAGCCCCGTACACATGGGCCAACTGTCTGCTATAAAACAGCCCTGTGCACACAGGCTGACTGTCTGCTCTAAAACAGCCCTGTACACACGGGCCGAATGTCAAGACAACGGCTGGTTAAAAGAAAAAAAAAATGGCCAACATTCGGCCCGTGTGTATGTCGGTCTGTGCGACAATGTCTGTCGGACGTGCATGCTGGGAAACCAGCATCCGACTGGTACGCTCCATTCATGGCCAGTTTAAAGCCCGGTACACATGGGCCGAATGTTGGAAGACATTTGTGGGTTCAAGAAAAAAGCAACTGATGTTCAACCCACGTGTATGTCGGTCTGTCCTTTCGGCGGCTTCTGTCATACATGCATGCTGGAAAAACAGCATCCCACCGACTCCCGATCAGCGCTCTTTGCTAATGGCAGAGATCGCTGATCGGAGTGTACTGGTGGGGGGGGTCCCCCGGGGGGGGGTCCCCCGTGTGTTCCCCTTTCAGAACACAACAGCTCAGCAGGGAGAAAGCTGAACTAACCTCGTATGGTTAGTACAGCGTCTCCGACCGGAGCTAACAGTTTTTCAAAAAACGAATAGTGTGTACCCGGCTTATAAAAAGGTCATCCTCTTGTTTTCTTTCAGGTATAAATGATATTAGTTTAATACTAATAAGCATAGGATTTAAAACCGTGTAGCTCTTTTTAAGAAAATGTACTAAATAATAAAGGCTAAAAGATTGTGCCTCTTTAACGATATATCTTTGAACTTTTTTTCAGGGTGAAAAGATTTTCTATCTGATAAGACCGACTTCAGCCAACATCTCCCTCTACGAGCGCTGGCAGTCGGCTGCCAATCATTGTGAGATGTTCTTTGCAGATCAGGTGGACAAATGTTACAAATGTACGGTCAAACAAGGACAGACCCTGTTCATTCCATCAGGTAAGACAGTCCTTATCTCTTTCTTTCTGGCAGCTCCGGTCTAGAGGGAATTTTCAGCCAA
This sequence comes from Glandirana rugosa, assembly GCA_018402905.1. Taxonomy (NCBI): domain Eukaryota; kingdom Metazoa; phylum Chordata; class Amphibia; order Anura; family Ranidae; genus Glandirana; species Glandirana rugosa. The sequence continues at coordinate 494,373 of BLSH010149993.1, read as the reverse complement.
GATGGAATCTATATAGCTGATCACCGAAAGTGCTGCAGAGAAGCTGTGTGCAGCAGTATAATGGCTATGATATATAAACCCATAACTGTATTTATGTTATATTAATGAGGTTTACGTCATCTGGAGATGTTCACTTGACTGACATGCGGCGGTCCTGCACACACATTTTATATACTGTATTGCCATTCTTGTAAAAAGTTGTGCATTTAAACAGGGCTAGATTTTGTCTGCATTCCTCTGTATCCATTCACAAAAAGGACTATACCCCCAAAGATGGGATTATACTGGCAAGCATTGAAACAAAAGATTTTTGTAAAAAAGTATAACAATTTTATTGCGTAAAGCAAGTGAATACAAAAATGATCAAAAATATGTATTAAAGCGCATAAAGCTAAAAATATATGTCACAATTACATAGGTAGATAACAGGTGGTAGGTGACTCCATTCACCCAACGTTTCAGGTACAAAAGACCTTTCCTCGGGGATGTTTACATAGGAGAAGCTTGACTGTTTCTATAACAAGAGAGATATAAGTATATCATGACAAAGATAGGACAAACATGAGACTGATGTGCCAAGAGCCATATGGAAAAGCATGTCTCCTTTGCTTTCCGGTCAACCAGGGACCTTTAACATCATGGCACAGCAGTGTCTTACCAGGCTATGTATGCACAAACATCATAACTGATAGGTAATCCATGCTTTTCCATATGGCTCTTGACACATCAGTCTAATGTTTGTCCTATCTTTGTCATAATATATGTATATCTCTCTTGTTATAGAAACAGTCAAGCTACCACCTGTTAACTACCTATGTAATTGTGACATAGCCTGCATTTTTAGCTTTATGCACTTTAATACATATTTTTGATCATTTTTGTATTCAGTTGTCTTGCGCAGTAAAATTGTTATACTTTTTTACAAAAATCTTTTGGTGCAATGCTTGCCACTATAATCCCATCTTTGGGGGTATAGTCTTTTTTGTGTTAACATATCAGGGGTGAGGGCTGGCTTGCACCAGACACCCTAACAGTGGTCTCTTTTGTATGTATCCATTCATGGCCCACCCAAGGATTGCAGTAGGTGCTGGGGAGCAACCTCATTTGCATTGTGTTTACCCACTTGTACTACCCCATTCAGTCATCATCTACAAGGGCATATTCTCTTGAAGTGAATGAAGTGACCTGCCAGGCCTTGGGTTGCCTTGTTAATGATGTGGCTCTCTGTGCCATGCTATGTTTAACATACACCTAAAAAGGATATAAAAGGGTGCCAACCCCAAACCAAATAAACACCACCAAGACAGCTGCCCCTTTAAAAGTGAAAAACATTTCAAAGATATCCAAAATAAACTAAAAGTAGGCGCTGGCCCTTTAAACTCAAAAATAATGAATGATAAAATGATAATTCACAACAAACACTGAACTAAGTGCAAAACCAAAAAAAATAGTGAATACAACGGATTGTGTGCAAATAATAACAAAAAATAATTGAACACACCTCTGGATGTTTAAAATGGCAAAACAGATCTTTAAATGCTTCAAACACAGTCTATCAATATATCCTAGCAACCTCTTAAAAGACAGACCCTAGAGGGTTGATTTACTAAAGCTTTAGGCTGGGTTCACACTAGTCCGATTCTCGGACCGACATGAAGAGCACAAGTTGCATTACGTCACAAAAACAATGATTCCCTATGAGAGCCGTCTTAACTGCTCCGACATGTGGTTTTCAAAGTCGGACCGACTTTGAAAAAGGTTCCTGTACTACTTTTGTCCAACTTTGATCCTACTTCAGCCTATTGAAAGGCATTGAAGTCGGATCAAAGTCGTATCAGTGTCTTCACTGTTCCGACTTTGGCATGCGACTTGTGCTCTGGGGATCTTGAAGGGGAACTCCACACCATATTTTTTAATAAAAAAACTGGCATGGGGTCCCCCTCCAGGAGCATACCAGGCCCTTTGGTCTGGTACGGATTTTAAGGGGAACCCCATGCCGAAAAAACAGCGTGGGGTTCCCCCCAAAATCCATACCAGACCCTTATCCGAGCACGCAGCCCGGCAGGCCAGGAAAGGGGGTGGGGACGAGCGAGCGCCCCCCCCTCCTGGACCATACCAGGCCGCGTGCCCTCAACATGGGGAGTATGGATGCTTCGGGGCAGGGGGGGCTCTGCGCCCCCCACCCCAAAGCACCTTGTCCCCATGTTGATGAGGGCAAGGGCCTCTTCCTGACAACCCTGGCCATTGGTTGTCGGGGTCTGCGGGCGGGGACTTATCGGAATCTGGAAGCCCCCTTTAACAAGGGGGCCCCCAGATGCCAGCCCCCCACGCTATGTAAATGAGTATGGGGTACATCGTACCCCTACCCATTTACCTGGAAAGAAATATGTACACAAAAAACCGCACAGTTTTTTACAATATTTTATTAAATCTGCTCTGGCGGTCTTCTCCCCTCTCTGGCTCTTCTTTCTTCGGCTCTTTTGCGGGGTCTTTCAGCTTCTGGGGGTCTTCTTTCTTCTCCTTCTCTGCGGTGTCTTCTGCTCTTTTGCCGGTCTTCTCCGCTGTCCCCTTCCCTCTGTTCTTCCTCTCTTCTTCTTCCCATGTTGACACAACGGGATCTCCTTCACGAATGCCCTCTCCGCTCTGTGCTGTGCCTTATATTGGCATGGGGTGTGGCCACCAGATGACATCACCCGGAGGCCCCGCCCCATATGAGGTCACATCCCAGGGGTGGAGCTGTGACATCATGTGGGGCGGGGCCTCCGGGTGATGTCATCTGGTGGCCACACCCCATACCAATATAAGGCACAGCAGAGAGCGGAGAGGGCATTCGTGAAGGAGATCGCGTCGTGTCAACATGGGGAGAAGAAGAAGGAGAAGAAGAGAGGAAGAACAGAGGGAAGGGGACAGCGGAGAAGACCGGCAAAAGAGCAGAAGACACCGCAGAGAAGGAGAAGAAAGAAGACCCCTCAGAAGATGAAAGACCCCGCAAAAGAGCTGAAGAAAGAAGAGCCAGAGAGGGGAGAAGACCGCCGGAGCAGATTTAATAAAATATTTTAAAAAGCTGTGTGTTTTTTTGTGTACCTATTTCTTTCCAGGTAAATGGGTAGGGGTACGATGTACCCCATACTCATTTACATAGGGTGGGGGGCTGGCATCCGGGGGCCCCCTTGATGAAGGGGGCTTTCAGATTCCGATAAGTCCCCGCCCGCAGACCCCGACAACCAACGGCCAGGGTTGTCGGGAAGAGGCCCTTGTCCTCATCAACATGGGGACAAGGTGCTTTGGGGTGGGGGGCGCAGAGCCCCCCTGCCCCAAAGCCCCCATACTCCCCATGTTGAGGGCACGCGGCCTGGTATTGTCCAGGAGGGGGGGCGCTCGCTCGTCCCCACCCCCTTTCCATCAGCTGTCGGGTGCTGCTGCCGCCATTGCCTGTGAGGGAACCCATCAGTGAAGCATTACGGCTTCACAACCGGGTCCCTACTGCGCATGCGCAGCGAGCTGCTCTCTCCTACTGGCCCGGCAGCGGGGGAAGGAGGAGGAGGGGGGCCGAGCTGCTGACTTAATTCGCCGCGGCCCGGTATCCCGGAAGTGGGGAGAGGGTACCTGTCAGAGACGGATATCTGCTCTCCTCTGAAAGGTGCCAAATGTGACACAGGAGGCGGAAGGAGACAAATGAGAGGAAGTTCCACTTTTGGGCTTTAAGTAGGTGAAACTGGAAAGTCCACTGCAGCCTAAAGATGGCAGTGTTCATCTGCAGCCTGAAGGTTTATTTTATTAAAGAGGCCTCTAGACTGAATGTGAGCACTGTGTCATTGTGATCATTTGTTTGGAAGCCTCTCTGATTGTTTTCTGATTATGAGTTGGCGCGGTACCCAAACTGTCAGTGACAGCTGGTATCGAGAGCCAGCAGCAGGAGAAATCTTTTGGAGAACCTTGATGAACATTTTGTGAGCAAACAGTGGTTTCAGGTGGGAGTCTAGATAATTTAAAAAAACAATTTGATGGGCATCTAAGGGACCACAACATTGAGGGATATACAATGTAATACTGACATAAAAGCACACACATAGGTTGGACTTGATGGACTTGTGTCTTTTTTTCAACCTCACTAATTATGTAACTATGTATGTAGGAAGGAGTATAGCCTGGAAAAAAAACAGATAGACTGTGATTACTTTATAAAGGTCATAACCTTGACACATGCATGTCTTTGCCTAGTTTGTCACCCTTATCATGCTTTATACCCCCTACTTGTTTGCAGTCTGTCAGTTCCTACAAAGATGCTATCTCATACCCTTGCTAATACTCTAGTAACTGAGCAAAAAAAAAAAATACTGTAGGGGAGGAAAACTTAAGGTGTTGGCATAGGTGTAATATTTCATATTTTAAACCTTTGCTGGGAAGGCAACAGTTGAAATCACATATATTGCCATCTTCCACAGTAATGGGTCATCTAAGCCAATACAAACGCAGAGTGTTTTTTTCCAAGATATTTATCAGCACTCTCATGTCCTTCCAGGTTGGATCTACGCAACACTTACACCAATGGACTGCTTAGCATTTTCTGGGCACTTCTTGCACAGCCTCAGTGTGGAAATGCAGATGAGGTAATGGTCTTCCGTTTTGTTCTCTATACTCTGACAGTTTTTGAGCTTTTCTTCTGAATCTAAGAACGTTTTCCAAAAATACATTTGTAATGTAGAAGGCTCTCCTTGAGTGTATGGATTGAACATCACACTTTGCCTGCACATGCACCTATACTAAAGCTGGCCATAGATCAAAGTTTGTCTTCACCCGCATAAAGGAGAAAATTCTAAGCAGGATGGAATTTTTTTTCTCAAATTAATTTCTAACAGTGTATGTGGTTTTCATTTGGAAAAGTCCATTTATTCCAAAATCAAATGTAAAGAGCAGACAAAATCCTTGGTATGACATTTGAATGTTCTGAGAATTTTTGTACGAATTTTCCTAAGACATCTCTTAAGAATTTTTGTTTGAAATTCATCCATCTATGGCCAGCTTAAAATGTTAATAAAGTCAATTTTTTTTGCACAGTATTACACAGAGCAGTCCAATCCTCCTCTTCTTGGGTCCCCCGGTGGTGATCTTGGCTCCTCCTCTTTGCATGTCCCCATAGCAAGCCACTTGCTATGAAGGCACACAGTGTCTGCACGCTCCCGAGCTGTGTGCCTATGGATTCATGCTTCATAGACTTACACAGCAGGACTTAGCCCCGCCCCCCACTTTCTCCTCACTGCATTTGTTTGACTGCAGCAGGACCCAATTGCTCCTGCTGCTGCTCGAGAGGTATGGGAAGAGGAAGAGCTATCTAATCGTTTCTATCTATTCTATCGGATTCCTTGGATCTATTCTCCCCTCTCTTGCCCTTCACACAGTAGAAGTGAGGGGCAGAAAAATGGAAAATGTTTTTTTACCTTAATGCAAGGAATGCATTAAGGTGAAAAACATTTTTAGCTTTAGTATCATTTTAACTGTTCTGGTGTGCTAAGAACTATTGTTGTCTGTGACTACAAGTAATCTAGGCAATGGATCATCTAAGACCAAATTACTATGAAATTTTAAAACAAGATTATTACCTTTAATTGAATAGCGCCATCAGTTTTACGCAGCCTTTACAAATCTATATTGTACATTCTCTTCAGTCCCTGTCTTCAAGGAGCTTGCAATCTAAGGTCCCAAACGCACACATACTAGGGCCAAGTTACCTACCAGCATTTCTTTGGAGTGTGGGAAGAAACCAGAGTACCCGGAGGAAACCCATGCAGGCACAGGGAGAACATGCAAACTCCAGGCAGGTAGTGCCATGGTTGGGATTTGAACCGGCAACCCCAGTGCTGCCAGGCAGAAGTGCTAACTACTTAGCCACTGTGCTGTAATAATCACCTTTCAAGTTAAACCAGAATTAAAGCGGAGTTCCACACTGTTAAAAATCAGCAGCTACCAAAAGGGTAGCTGCTGACTTTTAACAATCGGCCACTCACCTGTCCCTCGTTGCAGCGATGCGGCCGCCCGCAGGCTCACTTGTCTCCTCTAGGGGCCGACCGATGTATCGGGCCGATATTTGCCTTTTTTTGATGAATCGGCATCGGCCGATTGTCATGTAAATGAGGCCGATATCCACCCCCCTCCGCTGTATTTCCTGGCACTGGTATATGCTGTATTTCCTGGCACTGGTATATGCTGTATTTCCTGGCACTGGTATATGCTGTATTTCCTGGCACTGGTATATGCTATATTTCATGGCACTGGTACATGGCTGTATTTCGTGACACTGGTATATGCTATATTGAAAGGGCTTTTAAGTGACCCATATACATACAAGAATAAGCACAATTAACTGTTATATTTTATGAGCCGAAAAAAAAAATCAGCCTAATATACCAGCCCAAAAAAATCGGCATCCAATATCGGCCATCAGCCACCCCGATTTCTAAATATTGGCATCGGCCAGAGAAAAACCCATATCGGTCAACCTCTAGTCTCCCTCTCCCCTCGGCGGCGCCGGCATCACAAGTGTGGGCACCCGGCTTTGGCTTCGAAGCCGGGCGCTCACTGCGCGTGCGCGAGTCGCACTGCGGCTTGTGAATGGCTCGGCGTATCTTCTGGGACCTGTGACGTGTCCCAGAAGATCACCGAGAGGGAGGGGGGAAGGTGGACTTCCTTTCCAGAGCCGCGGCTCCAGGGGAGGAAGTGGACCAGGGTCCCCGGTCACCCCCCCAAAAAAAGACATGCCAATTGTGACATGTCGGGGGGTCACCTTCCCTTAAAGCGGAAGTTCCACTTTTGGGGGGAACTTCAGCCTGCTCTCTGCTGAAAACGGGTCACAGGAATGCGAAGTGAATTGCAAACGGGCTTTGGCTGGACTTCTCCTGTTAAGGCTCATTCACACCAACACAGTCCTGACACAAAGACATTGCAAAGAACTTGGCTTTGCATGGAGTCTGTATTGGTGTGAGTTGCGATGAATCTTTGCAAGCATAAATTTTACTGCAGTGTATCACAATGCACAGCAATGTGTTGCAACGTGCTGCTGCACATAGTATTACATGAGCTGTACTCTATAAAGAAATTTGAAAAAAAAGAAAAAAAGAAAAGCACTTCGCTTGTAGCCTTCATATGGCAGAGCAAAAGTATATCATTGGGAGCAGCTCAATAATGCATAACTGGCTAGGGAGGTGCACGTGGGTGAGACAGTTCACTGAAAGTACACAAAATCTAATTCTCAGGACTCACCCCTTCTAGCTGCTAAAAGGGAGCTGAATTAAAATTTCATTCACATATTATGATAAAACATCTGAGTTGAACTCTTTTGCAAACATATGTTGAAGCCTTGCATCACTACCATAAATGCCTTTCAAATATTGTTCCTTTATCAATTTATGGAAAAAAAAAGGTTGCTATATAGACACTAAATATGTTATGAATTATGGTTAAAAAAAAGAATAAATATATGACTATTATTCTTACATACATTTTTATATATCTATTTTATTTTTTAAGTAGATATGATCTCAATCACAAAAATCTAAAATAATCGCTCTATGGTCATATCCCCCCTCCAAAAAAAACACCCCATCCCCGACAAAATATCCCCTCTCAACCCGCCTCCCACTGACCCATTCAGTGAATTATACTCACCTAAATACACCATCTGGTGTCCACACTGACACTGTTTATGGGTGCAGGGGATCCGTAATTCAGAGCAGCACATTTACGTATACTGATCGGTCCCCTCATGCTCGGATCATTGCCTACTGACTCCTATCTTGATCCTGAGAGGACTTCAGTGCTGGACAATCAATAGCAAATGTCCACATCACGCAGGTGGTGAAGAAGAACTCCACTTCCTGAGCACAGAAGAAGATAGAAGATGCAGGGCTGGAATGTCACATGACTGCAGATTTTGCATAAAAGGGCATTTACATTTTTTTTGTTTTGTTTTTTTTGATTCCAGTGATTAGTTGGCCAGAGGAGAAGAACAGCCCATGTACTTGCTACAGCGTACACCCGTGTGAGGGCTGTGCCCCATGCATCCCTGTGCAGGCAGTGCCATTCATGTCTATTGGGATGCAGCGGCTACATGGACACAGACGCTGCTCCCAATTTGACATCTGTGTTGGTGCAGATACACTGCCCTGAACGCACAATGTCTGCTTTCTGGGCTGTGCACCCGCACCCACATGGATGTCAGGTTGAAAGCCGTGGATGTGTGACAACATGAATAGGACTGCCAAGTTGGGGATGCACTGAACACCTGTGCATCCCTGTGCAGGTAAAGAAGGCCCTGACACTGGTGTACATATTAGTACACCTATGTGAACAAGGTCTTAGGGCCCTTTCACACTGATCAGTTTTTCTTCTTTCCGTTTTTGCCTTACATAAAGCAGAAGAAAGATGAATGCCCATTAAATCCTGTGGAACTCTTCACACTAGTTTGTAGCATTTTTAAAAGTCCTGCATGCTGCATTTTTGGTGCATGTTTAGTGCTGTAAAAAAAGCACACCAAAAATACACCTCCCCATTGAAATGAATGGAAAACGCATCAAAAACGCACCCGCATTTGCATTTTTGGTGCATATTTTGAGTCACGTGTCCTTTTTCACAGGTGCAGGCTGATGTCAGGCAACCACAACATGCACCGGAAATTTGGCAAAAATGCGGCAAAACTGCATATTACAGTGTTTTTGCAATGGAGCGGTGTGAAAGAGGCCTTAACATGTCATTTTCAATCTGTTAAAATGTTACTCTCATTAAAAGAATTCTGATAATCTTGCCAGGAAGGTCCTTGTTTAGGTATTTCCTGTAATGGAGTGACAGTGCTCTGTCCCTATAAAACAATTGCTTTCCTGTGTAGTCATCCTGTGTCCCCCCCCCCCCCCCGAGATCCATATCAGGCCCTCTGAGTCTGATATGGATCTTGAAAGGGAACCCCACCCCAAAACGGAAAAAAAAAGATGGTGTGGGGTCCCCCCCAAGACCATACCAGACCCTTTGGTCTGGTATGGATTTTCAGGGGAACCCCCCCCCCTCCCAAAGAAAAAAAAACATGGCGCAGGGTCCCCCTCAAAATCTATAATAGACCCTTATCCGAGCATGTAGCCCGGCAGGTCAGTAAAGGAGGGGGCGAGGGAGCGCCCATCCCCCCTGGATCATACCCAGGCCACACTCCCTCAAGATGGGGGGGGGGGGTGCTTTGGGGGTGGTGTTCCTCCCCAACCCATAACACCCTGTCCCCATGTTGATGGGGACAAGGGCCTCTTCACCACAACCTTGGCCAGTAGTTGTGTGGGTCTGCGGGCGGTGGGCTTATCGGAATCTAGAATCCCCCTTTCAGAAGGGGGCTCCAAGATCCTGGCCTCCCACCCTATGAGTATGGGGTACATTGTACCCCCACTCATTCACCCAAAAAAGTATCAAAAATAAAAACAGTACACATGTTTTTGACAAATTCCTTTATTAACCACTTGCCGACCGACAAGGTGGTCCGATATCGCAAACCACCGTCATATGACGGTGGCTGCAAGATCGTGCACTGAGAGTGCGCGCTGCCGGAGGCACGCTCGCGCGCTCACTGTGTCCGGGGGGGGGCAGGGAGCGGGTGCAGCGGACTCGATCTCCGCCGGCTACCCGCGATGGCCCCCCCCCCCCCCCC
>BLSH010149993.1:443231-484099 GCA_018402905.1 Glandirana rugosa | reverse complement strand
TCGTTCTTCTGCCTCTGGTTCTCCCTCCGCTGTCTTCTTCCTCTCGTTCTTCTGCCTCTGGTTCTTCTTTCTCATGATGTCTTCTCCCAATGCTAACTCCTGCTGTTGTGTTAGCTCCGGCGTGTGCCATCACTTAAATAGCCAGGGAGCGTGGTCATCCGGTGATACTCATAGGGTGGGGGGCCGGGATCTGGGGGCCCCCTTTTTAAAGAGGGCCTCCAGATTTTGATAAGCCCCCTGCCCACAGACCCCCACAACCACCGCCCAGGGTTGTGGGGAAGAGGCACTTGTCCCCATCAACATGGGGACAAGGTGCTTTGGGGTGGGGAGGGCGCAGACCCACCCCTTCATGTTGAGGGTGTGTTGCCTGGTATGGTCCAGGAGGAGGGGGGGGCACTCAATCTCATTTTCTGACCTGCCGGGTTGCATGGTCGGATAAGGGTCTGGTACGGATTCGGGGGGGCATAAGTTTTTTGTTTTTTTTTGTTTTTTTTTCATTTTGGCATGGGGTTCCCCTTCAAGATCTTCAGAGCACAAGTTGCACCACAAGTCGGATCATCATGACCCGACTTGGATGCGACTTCTCTTCATAACATTGGGCTCTCATAGAGAACCATTGATTTTGACATGTCAATAAAAAATACTTGATGCCGTTTAACGTTGCATACAGCGTTAAGCCGTGTTTAGCAGCCTTTATCAGTATCAGACGTTTTTACAGCTGTAACGCCGTTCCTCAGAACGTGCTGGCCCTGGGTTTTTTTGCAGCTTGAAAACGCCTATGCCACTTACAGCTCCTAAAAGCCTATGTGTGCATGAGGCCATAGAATAACATGGAGAAGCGTTTTACAGCTGAAAAAAAAAAAGGTCTGACGCTGGTAAAAGCAGCTGTAAAAATGCCCTGTGTGCATGGGAACTAACACAGCAATGATTTATTAGACACAATGCTTTAGCAAACTAAAGGTCATTCAGTTACAATTTCCATCTTTTTGAGCCTAAAGATAATTTTTTTCTGCATAGTTGCCCAAGCCTCTGTTTTTAAGCAAACAACGTGTGATCACAATAATGGTTATCATCTTCTAATTCTTTTTTAATTCCATCTGAGGAAACTGTGGTGGGTCAATTGATACTTAGCAGTCAGGGGATATTTAAAGGGACCCTGTCATCACCTTTTACCTTAACAGTTATACACAGGCAGGCATTCTATCTTAGGTGTACTCACAGAAGAGCTGTCTGCTGCAGCAATCTGACACTCCTAAGCAATGTTATCAGTGCCCCATTACTGCCAGACAATCAAAACTCCCGGGAGTGTCAGAACTTCTGAGCTGCCTGCAGCGCTGGGTCATGACAAAGACAGAATTCATCGTCAGTTTCTGGCAGTCTTGCATTTGTTTACAATAGAGCATAAGCTGCCACAAAAAAATAGAAGGAGAAAAGATGTGAATTCTGTGCCTGCGTTTTGAGCTTTGAAAATTAATTTTCCATAATTCCTATAGCTATAGGGGGGAATAAGTATTTTTTTTAAGGACTTTTACTGTTTGTTTAGAATATTTAAGTACTTTAATGTGCATAGCCTGCACACAGGTGTACTTTAAGGCACTATTTTCTTACAACATGTGATTACAGTGGGAAATATCATTAGCATGTTGAGCTTTGCCATCTTGCCACTAATGGGTATTAATTAATCCGTGTCTTAATCCTTGCATCTACAGAGCATATGAAGTTGAAAAAAGATTAAAGATCGTCAGCCTCACCCAATTCCCAAATTATGAGACGGCTTGTTGGTATGTGGGAAGACACTATCTTGAGAAGTTCAAAGGTACTTTAATTTTACACCATTTTACACCTTCAGGTTCCCTGAGCTTTATTTTCAGGTGCCCAAAGTCCTCATCCTAAGCCCTTTTTTGTGCCAGTATCCTCCTATTGTACATGTTGTGTATATCTGTTGCCAACTCCAGCCAAAATTTTTTTTTGCTTTGCTTTTGGATAGATTGTGAAAGGGTTAGAAACCGTGACAGTTTTTTCTTGCTGTTTTGGGACAATTTATCATTCCTTCTTGTCTCTGTTTTTAGTAGGGTTGCACTGATACCAGTATACTATGCATTTGCACAACTACTTGTAAATGTTCCGATACCTAAAACCGATACTTTTGTGGCACGGTTTGAGCCTATACAAATTGAGTGGGTTCAGATCGCTCTGCAAAGAATCGCATGTGATTTGAATAGGAATGCATTGTGATTCCTGTCCCAATTACATGCAGTTAGTTTCCCACACCGCTCCTGTGTGAACCCAAGCTTGTCATAGTGACTTCAGCCTGGGTACACACAGGAGTGGTGTAGGAGACCGCTTGTGATTCGGACAGGAATGGCACCGCATTCCTCTTCAGTTCACATGCGGTTCTTTGCAGTGTGATTTGAGCCCATTCATTTCATATGTGCCCAAATTGCACCACATGGTATCGGTAATTGGTTTCGGTGAGTACTTGAGGACAAGTAACAAGTATAGGTACTCATACTCTGTCTTAAAAAACAGGTATCAGTGCATCCATAGTTTTTAGTAGATTGGGGGGGTAGGGGATTAAAATTTCTGTGTGGTTTTTATTGCTGTCTGTATATTCTTCTCAATGACCCACATGCTCTTCATTTCTGGTCCTGGAATGATAAGGATAACAAGTGAAAAGAAACCGTCACCACAAAGAAATACTAAAAATCCCCCCACAAAAACGAAAATTAAAAAATGTGTCTAGAGTTGGTTTTAATGTAATGTAGTGTTGGCAACCCAGCAGGAGCAGCAAAAGGATACACTCAACCTTGGCACCTATCAAAAGTGATATCACATCCTGCCCTGCCAGGACAGTTTCATATCTGGCTTCATAAGCTTGTCTAGCCTGTCAGAGTTTGGACTTGCATTGAGGTTTGGGGACTTGCAAGGAAAAGAAAAATGTTTATAGTAAGCAAATTATCTGCAATTATCTAATCTGTAAATATGCACATTAATATGAAATCCTTAATTAAAGAGCTTAAAATTTATTACTATTAGCAGGATTGGCCCACTATTGTCACACGAAGGCAGAGAGAGAGTCCACAGCTCTGTGTAAGCTCTGGCTTGAGCTTGCATAGGACCAAGTGGTTGAATGTAGTGGTGGGCATGCAAAAGAAAGGTGAGTATGTTAGGAAACAGGGCATTAGCCATAGTCTGAGTGATCACTTGAGGCAAACATGATTATAGCTTTCCCATTAAAAAACATAGGGCAGCAGCACGCATGCACAATATGAACTGACCATTTTTCAAAAAAAGACTTTGGCTCCTAGAAGGGCTGCATGGTGAAGGAAGTTGCAGTTGTCCTTTAAAGTAAACCCAGGAGGTCAGTAAAGAGGAAAGGATCGCCACTACTCCCAACCAGCCCAGGTGAATAAATGCTAAAGAGCGGCCTCAGCTTACATCAAACCACACACCTGATGCATTTCGCCCCACCCACTAGGGTTTAGTCAAATGACTAAAGCCTGGTGGGTGGGGTAAAGTGCATCAGAGGAAAGGATCACCACTACTCCTGACCAGCCCTGGTGAATAAACGATAAAGAGTGGCTTCAGCCTACATGTCTCCACCAAGCCACACACTGATGCATTTTGCCACATCCACCGGGGCTTAGCCATATGACTAAGCTCTGGTGCGTGGGGCGCAATGCATCAGGGTGTGTGGCTTGGTGGAGACATGTAGGCTGAAGCCACTCTTTATCGTTTATTCACCAGGGCTGGTTGGGAGTAGTGACGATCCTTTCCTCTTTACATTTACTAACCCCCTGGATTGGTGTTAGGACAAGCATGCACCCCATGTTCTGGGACACAGGGATATGCTTTCACCTCTACTTTGAGCGGTGCCAAAATTAATCATTCAGGTTGTTTTAAAGCAAACCTGTTGCTTTTCCCTGCATAGGCAAAGCACGGGTTCTCTTTAGACCACCTTGAACTGCTGTAGATGAAGGCACATGGACTCCATGGTATGCTCCATTTACCAGTGTATACTCCAGGCTCCACTGAACCATACAATAAAGCCAGGCTTTATAAAGAGAGCAAAAACATTTTGTTGGCTAACATTATTTGTACAGATACAGTGACATGAATTTGTTGAATAAATGAAAAATATTATACTCTTTAGGGGAAAAGCTAAATCTATGTGTCCCAACAGCTCATGGTCAAGTGGCATGGCATTTATTAATTCTTTTAATTTTTTTATTTTTTGGCACATATTTATATTGTATTTAAAATGGTATGTAAGAAACCATATGCTAGGTTCATAACAAAGCAGAGGTACAAGCAGGCCATAAGCAAAAAGCATTATTTCATCTAAAAAAAAAAAAAAATCCATATTTGTCAAGTTAAGAGCTGTCATAAACATGCTTTTCCAAAGCAAACAGTGTGTGGCCTCTAATTTTTTTAAGTGTAAAAAAGCAACAATGGCAAAAAGGAAAATACAACAATTATACGCAAAAGCTTTTAGTTCAAACAAAACTATTCACTGTACTTACCGTTCAAGGTCTAGCAAAGTCAAACCATTGTTTTTTCCTTCAACTTGTTTACCTGAAATGGTTTACGCATGAACCGTTGTTTTAAATTTTGCACATTTTTTCTGTTTCTATGGGGGTTTTTTTCTATGCCCACCATGAGGTTTAGCATCAGTGACAACAAGAAGAATTTTGACAATGGGCTCCAATAATATAATGCACATAAGTCCTTGTTTTTCATGGAGTTTATCATAACTTGCATTTACAATGTTCTCAATGTCATGTTAGTGCTTATATGCTAGTTGGAGCTATGTACATTTTTTTCTGTAGCTTTAAAAATATAACATAATGCAAAAATAAAGAATAATAAAAAATACAATTTAACAAAGCCTGGTAGAATAAAAAAATACACTTTAAATTTCCAGCCATTACTGTAGATTTAAATGTTTAAATGTTCTGTGTACATATAATTCACAAAACAACCAATGGATACATTTTTTCTAAACGAAATCCTTGTTTGTGAAACGAGTTGAATTTATTTTTCATGACAGCACAGGTGACATGAATATATTGGTTACACTTTGAAATATTGTGATTTATAGTATATTTGCCATGTACTATGAGTCATTGTACACATCGAGCTCTGTCTTCCCAAGGTTCTGGTTGTATGGTCATTTTAGTGGAAAGAAATGTAGTTATACAACCCAAGCCTTAAAGTGATTGTAAAGTCTATGGCTGTCTGTAGATGCAGGGATTTTAGTGTTAGGGTGGACTTCTATTTTAAAGATAGATTGCAAGTACGGTTTACTTTTACATAGTTACATTAGTCCAACTTAAACTATGCATAAACCATACCTGGCCAATGCACCTGGAAACCTGAAATCAATTAAATAAACACAGCTACTCCAGTGATCTCAACTTGCTTCTGGGTTCCATGTTGAGAGGCTGGCCTGATGCAGTATGAACAGATGAGGTTAGACACTTGGCACAGGCACCATTAGAAGAATGCTTTGCATCTGTTTAATGGATGCAAAGTGTTCTCTAATTGGATGAGGTGGAGAGGCAGGGCGATGACATAACTCTCCACCTTGTCCAATCAGAAAATGCTTTGCATTCATTAGTTATTTGTTCTGGTGATAACTGTCAGAGGGATTCTCCTAAGTTTTGTCTTGTCTTTGTAACAGGCCATGAAAGGCTCCCCAGGGGGACAGGGCAAAAGAGAAAAACTGCATGCAATGTAACCATTCCTCTCCCTATCCAAAACAAAGCAAAAAACATATCTTGGCTATACATACTCTTACTTACAACGTTTATGTTCTTTTGCTGCAATTACTGTCTGTAAAAAGGCTGACACCTTGTCAAATTGAGATCATGATTAACTCCAGAACAGGGGTCTCCAAACCTTCCAAGCAAAGGGCCATTTTACTGTCCTTCAGGCTTTAGGGGGGCCGCACTTTGGCCAGTGGGAGTAGAAAATGCCTCGGCATTAGTGCCCCATCATTGGTTTTAATGGCAGGAATAGTGCCCCATTGTTGATATCAATCAGAAGAATAGTGCTCCTTTGATGGTGTCAGTAGGGGGAATGGTGCCCCATCATTGGTGTCAGTTGGTGTAGTGCCCCAAGGGTCAGAAAAAGGCAAGCAAAGGGCCGCAACTGGCCCCCGGGCTGCAGTTTGGAGACCACTGCTCCAGAATAAAAAGACTCATAATAAAAAGGACTTCAGTGCATGACTGTCATTTTGGTAAAGATGCAGCTGCTGTATTAATTATTCATATATGTATATTTTTTACTTTAGCATTACACAAGGCTGGGAAGCAGCCAGTACCGCATCTTGTCCTAGGGGCCAAAATACTGAATGGAGCCTTTAGATCGTGGACAAAAAAACATGTAAGAATCTGAGTTATTGGTATTTTTAATTACTTTAGTATTGCATGCGTACATTTGAATACATAGGAAGGTCTTTGCTCAAACACCCTTAGCCTGCATTCATTTTTTTTTATTACTTAGCATTTTTGCTGTGTGCTATTAACTTAAAACAGTACACGAATAGCCAACTTCACAGTTTATATGTGTGAAATATTTTAGCTGCAGACAGCCATGATGTTGGGCAAAGTGCTGTAACCCATAGCAACCTGATTTCAGGTTTCTTCAGTCCAGGATAGTCAGAACCATGAAATAGCATTGCTGGGTTGGTGCTATGCTTTACTGCACTATTCTTGTGTAGTTTACATTATAGGAAGCTATTTTATCCAGATGCTTAGCGATCAATTGCTAGTGATTTTTTAGTGCAATTTAGCTTGGGGTGATTGTAGCCGTATTAGTGCCTTTGTGACAGAAACAATTGAGTACTGTCCGTGATACTTTTTTTATGTGCACTAACACACAATTTTTCAGGACAAGTTTTCGGGGTATGTCCCCTTCTTCAAGGTCCGAGTACTGCTCAGACCTTGAAGAAGGGGACACACCCCGAAAGCTTATCCTGAAAAATTGTATGTTAGTGCAAATAAAAGTATCGCGGACAGTACTCAATTGTTTTAGTGCAATCTAGCTATGGAAAATCTCCAGCTTTAAAGATAAGTTTTGTTCACCTGTGTTCTTAAGCTGTTTTTTTTTTTTTGAGAAAACTAAGATGTTTTCATTGATGTTCCTAGGCTCTCCTAGAACATGAAGATGAACTTCCTGAACATTTCAAGCCATCGCAGCTCATCAAGGATCTCGCCAAAGAAATACGGTTAACAGAGGTGAGCTTTTTGTGTTATTTTTAAAGTGGACATGCATATACTACTTAAAGTAACCAGTTAATTGTTTGTATGGAGTATAAGGTACTTACATCGGAACTTCACTGGGGATATCGTTATCCTCCCGGCTCATCCTTGGCTCCACCATCTTTACATATCTGCAGATGTGTAGTAGGTCTGTGCTAAGTGTTTAGGACCCGGCCGAGATATGCATCACATTTGCACACGTCCAGTTTCTGCACATTTCTGTGGTTAAAGTGGTAGCAAACACTTGTTTTCTATTTTTACCTACAGGTAAGCTGATAATTTTGCCTGTAGGTAAAACAAAATATCTCCTAAACGTACACCGTTTAGGAAATATTCTAGCGAGCAGCAGCCCGAGACGTCACCAGTGTATGCGCTCTGAAGGAACGGCACGGGTATGCGGATAAGCTGTGTGCCATGGCGAGACTCCAGGGCACATGCGCGAAAGTGATGTCATCATGGTTCACTTAACCACAAGTTTTTCAGGTGGACCTGATTGTACCCTCCAGTCTCTTCTATGGAGCGGCAGATGTCAGCAGACACATGTGTGCTGACCCCCACCGCCATCCAATCCGATCCTGTCCGCCAAAAATAGGTGGATGGTGGACCTATTCCCCATCTGTTTGGTGGATTGGATGGAAACAGGCAGTCAGTTTTCATCCGATTGCACCATAGAGGAGAGTGGGACTGTGTCCGTGTCTACTCTGCATAGTTCATCAGAGTAGCCCAGCTCATCTGCCTGCTCAGCGGAAAGATCCCTTGCTGAGCAAGCGGATTCCGCTTCACGGAGGCACTCGTGTGAAAGGGGCCTTTCTCATTAAAACCTCAGGCAAAACTCTTTGGATAGAGGGGAAAAAGGAGGAGGAGTCACTTCCCTGCTCAGTTATCTAAAAAAAAAGGTAAACTGCATTTTACATGTTTCTTTTTTTTAACCTAGAATGCATCAAAAGTCACCAAGACAGACATTAGTGCCAACACCATCCCAGAAACCAACAATATTGTGGAGAAAATCGAGAGCGAACCGAAAGAAGAACCTCCTTCGCCAGTGCCAGAAAGTCCACCACCTATGGAAATATTTACGAAAAAAAAGACCAATAAAAGTGAAAAACTGTCAAAACCCCACAAACCTCCTAAACCCCCCAAAGAGGCAAAACCTGTCAAAAGTGCCAAACCACCCAAAACTCCAAAACCACCTAAACCTCCCAAACCTTCTAAAAATAAGGAGGGAGGCAAAAAGAAGGCAAAGAAGATGAAAGACTCACCCACATCACTACCAACCACTCCAGACCTTGATGTTCTCGAGGCCCACACTAAGGATGCTTTGATTAAAGTTGACACACCAAAGAAGGTTACGGTGAGTACATATCCTTTCTTTCTCAGATAAAGATTTTGTTTATTTGAAGCTATTAAGTACAGATGCCATGGCAAAATATGGAGGCTGCCGTTGATTACGTCCTTGTGATAATGAAGTCAAAGAAAGTCAGATTTTTCTATATCTGTATATGACTTTGAAAGTATTCAAATCAAAGCAGTAATAACAACCTATATAATGACCTTTATGGCCCACCTATATGACCCTGATGGAGGGGGCCCTATAGAGGCCCAAAATAAGTTACGTCTTTGGACCATATTTTTAAAGTTTGCATGGACGTCAACATTTGTATGGTGCTCCTGTTCCTGCATATTTGAGATGATATTTCAAGAGCCCATAAAGGCTTTGGTGTACCAGAGAGCAGCCTGCAAATTACCTAAGAAAGCAGATGATATACCGGACCAAGACCTTAAATCTTAATGGACTCTAAAAGCACATTACTATCCATGACATGGTAACCCCCAAAATAGTATATATATATTTCTATCAGAAAGGATTATTGCTTCTCCGATATTACAGTAAGAATAAGTAGTGTCTGCAGGTTTCTTTGTCCCCCTCCCACAGATTGACAACATTCTTTATATTACATAGAGCCTATAGGATCTCGGCTTTCTTACATAGGACAGAAACTCAGGAAACCGCTTGCTGTAGCAAATGCAGTTTAGATCAAGGAGAATTTATGCACCTCTTGGTACTTTTGGTACACACATTAATAACTCCCCCACTCACCTGTATACTTGGGTGCTTTGAATACACCTATCTGGACTTGAACACCACTTTAGCAGTTCCACAGTCTCATGTCGGAAGAATGGTTGCATTGAAAGGGGTTTCAACTGTGGCCTCCGTGTTAGATGAGTGGGTTACAGAATTCAAGAAAGTTACTGCATATGAAAAATTATATGAGCTTGAAAAGTCCTACAAAAGAACACTTTATTATGGGCTAGGTGATTGGACGCTACATTGTTATTTGCCTTTGCCACTTGTACCTAATAATAAAAAAAATAAATTAACTACATAAATAGAAAAAAAAATACAGTGTGTGTATACAGTACCTCACAAAAGTGAGCACACCCCTCACATTTTTTAAAATATTTTATTATATCTTTTCATGTGACAACATTGAAGAAATGACACTTTGCTGCAATGTAAGGTAGTGAGTGTGCAGCTTGTATAACAGTGTAAATTTGCTGTCCCCTCAAAATGACTCAACACACAGCCATTAATGTCTAAACTCCTGGCAACAAAAGTGAGTACACCCCTAAGTGAAAATGTCCAAATTGGGCCCAATTAGCCATTTTCCTTCCCCGGTGTCATGACTCGTTAGTGTTACAGGGTCTCAGGTGTGAATGGGGAGCAAGTGTGTTAAATTTGGTGTTATCGCTCCAACTCTCTCATACTGTTCACTGAAAGTTCAGCATGGCACCTCATGGCAAAGAACTCTCTGAGGATCTGAAAAAAAAGAATTTTTGCTCTACATATAGATGGCCTAGGCTATAAGAAGATTGCAAAGACCCTGAAACTGAGCTGTAGCACGGTGGCCAAGACCATACAGCGGTTTAACAGGATAGGTTCCACTCAGAACAGGCCTGACCATGGTCGGCCAAAGAAGTTGAGTGCACGTGCTCAGCCTCATATCCAGAGGTTGTCTTTGGGAGATAGACATATGAGTGCTACCAGCATTGCTGAAGAGGTTGAAGGGGTGGGGGGTCAGCCAGTCAGTGCTCAGACCATACGCCGCACATTGCATCAAATTGGTCTGCATGGTTGTCGTTCCTGAAGGAAGCCTCTTCTAAAGATGATGTACAAGGAAGCCCGCAACCACTTTGCTAAAGACAAGCAGACTAAGGGCATGGATTACGGGAACCATGTCCTGTGGTCTGATGAGACCAAGATAAACGTATTTGGTTCAGATGGGGTCAAGCGTGTGTGGTGGCAACCAGATGAGGAGTACAAAGACAAGTGTGTCTTGCCTACAGTCAAGCATGGTGGTGGGAGTGTCATGGTCTGGGGCTGTATGAGTGCTGCCAGCACTGGAGAGCTACAGTTCATTGAGGGAACCATGAATGCCAACATGTACTGTGACATACTGAAGTAGAGCATGATCCCCTCCCTTCGAAGACTGGGCCGCAGGGCAGTATTCCAACATGATAACAACCCCAAACACACCTCCAAGGCGCCCACTGCCTTGTTAAAGAAGCTGAGGGTAAAGATGATGGAATGGCCAAGCATGTCTCCAGACTTAAACCCTCTTGAGCATCTGTGGGGCATCCTCAAACGGAAGGTGGAGGAGAGCAAGGTCTCTAACATCCACCAGCTCTGTGATGTCGTCATGGAGGAGTGGAAGAGGACTCCATTGGCAACCTGTGAAGCTCTGATGAACTCCATGCCCAAGAGGGTTAAGGTAGTGCTGGAAAATAATGGTGGCCACACAAAATATTGACACTTTGGGCCCCATTTTGGATATTTTCACTTAGGGGTGTACTCACTTTTTTTCCCAGCGGTTTAGACATTAATTGCTGTGTGTTGAGTTATTTTGAGGGGACAGCACATTTACAATGTTATACAAGATATACACTCACTACTTTACATTGTAGCAAAGTGTAATTTCTTCAACGTTGTCACATGAAAAGATATAATAAAATATTTACAAAAATGTGAGGGTGTACTCACTTTTGTGAGATACTGTGTGTGTGTGTGTGTATATATATATATATATATATATATATATATATATATATATATATATAATTTATAAAAGCGCATACAGATGGGTCAATCTTGCACTTTTAAAAAATCTTCAGATACCATACTGGATAATGAGCAGCGGTTCCCATTTTTATGACGATAATTGTATAAGGTAGGAGGGATGAGATATCCAAATAATGCAAATTCTTTTACTTCAAAAATTCATATCCAAATGGCTTGGGGAAGAGCATAGGTTTTTACTTGAAACTATACAGTTGCTTTGTGCCTTGATTTATGTACATTATGGACATGAATTTGTTGAGGTAAAAGAATTTGCCTTATTTGGATATCTCATCCTTCCTTCCTTTAAAAACACTATATTGTCAAAAGTATTGTGACACCTGCCTTTACACGCACATAAACTTTAATGGCATCACAGTCTTCTAGGGTTCAATATGGGGTTGACCCACCCTTTGCAGCTATAACAGCTTCAACTCTTATGGGAAGGCTGTCCTCAAGGTTTAGGAGTGTGTGTATGGGAATATTTGACCATTCTTCCAGAAGTACATTTGTGAGGTCAGGTAATCATGTTGGACGAGAATGTCTGGCTCGCAGTCTACACTCTAATTCATCCCAAAGTGTTCTATCGGGTTGAGGTCAGGACTCAAACTTGCTAATCCATGTCTTTATGGACAAACTGTTCCCACAAAAGCCATTGTTTTAAAAAAAAGCCATAATAAGTCCAGTTTGCAGTTTGCAAGAAGACATGTGGGAAACCTATGAAAGAAGGTGCTCTGGTCAGATGAGACCAAAATTGAACTTTTTGGCCTAAAAGCAAATGCTTTGTGTGGCCGAAAATGAACACTGCACATTACCCTGAACACACCATCCCCACCGTGAAACATGGTGGTGGCAGCATCATGTTGTGGGGATGCTTTTCTTCAGCAGGGGCCGGGAAGCTGGTCAAGGTTTATGGGAAGATGGGTGGAGCCAAATACAGGGCAATCTTAGAAGAAAACCTGAGTGTACAAAAGACTTGAGAGCGGAGGAAGAACTGTGGCGGAGGTTCACCTTCCAGCAGGACAACGACCCTAAACATATAGCCAGGGCTACAATGGAATGGTTTAGATCAAAGCATATTCACGTTTTAGAATGGCCCAGTCAAAGTCCAGACCTAAATCCAATTGAGAATCTGTGGCAAGACTTGGAAATTCCTGTTCACAGACGCTCTCCATCAAATCTGAGAGCTTGAGCTATTTTGCAAAGAATGGGCCAAAATGTCACTCTCTAGATGTGCAAAGCTGGTAGAGACATCCCCAAAAAGACTTGCAGCTGTAATTGCAGAGAAAGGTGGTTCTACGAAGTAGTGACTCAGGGGGGCTGAATACAAATGCATGCCACACTTTTCACATATTTATTTGTAAAAAATGCAAAAAAAATGTATCATTTTCCTTCCACTTCACAATTGCCACTTTGTGTTGTTCTATCACATAAATTCCCAATAAAATACATTTACGTTTTTGGTTGTAACATGACAAAATGTTAGAAATTACAAGGGGTATGAATACTTTTTCAAGGCACTATAGTGTGTGTGTATATATGTATATATATATTCCGGCCCGGACTTTCTGGTCCACTCAAACCCCTCTCCACCTGCATTTAAAGTAGAACTATGGTCAAAATTAAGAAATCAATATGTTATGCACCTATACAGTCTCCTAAACATGTCACTGATTGTTTTGCAAAAAACAGTAAGGATGTTGAGATCTCTACCTTGTCTCACATAGAATCATGATTAGGCTCCACCCACAATCTGCCCGTGAAGCCCCACCCACTCCCACCTATGTTCTGCCTTTGCCCGTCCACTGCTCTAGCTCCTAGCTCCTTCTGTTCTGCCAGATTACAAATTACCAGTGGAGTGCAGTCAGAGAGAAACACACAGCTTAATAGACTGATCTGTGTGCAAAGTAACCTGTACTATCTTGTGGTTTGGTTACATAGCACACACCCAGCTATTGATTGACAGATGGGTGTGTGTTATGTAAAATAGACTGAGCATTATAGAAGTCTGGATGTCTGTGGTATAGAGCAGCTATTTCACTGACAGGAAATTACATCTGACCTCTGCAGAACTCCTCCCATCATTACTACACTATACAGCTAAGGAGAACTGATGGAGGGGATTATAGACCCCAATCACAGCTACATGGTAGGGAAATAATCATTTCAGTTATTATGTTTATTACCATGTGTAACTTTCAGGTGTTTATGTGAGGATTTACTAAAATATGTATGTTACCTTTAGTTGTACTTTAATGACCAGGAAGGGAGCAGAGGTGAGCTCTATCCTGGATCTCAGAGGGAGAAAACTGAGTGAGCTCTGTGTGATAATTTGGACTCAAAGATCAAGGTTTGCACTGTACTTATGTTTTGAGGGTGTCAGGGACAGCCCCACACTGTATAGAGAGGAACCCGATTGTTTAGTTTAGCGCCCGATGGCGAGGTTTTGTTTTCTGTTTTGTTATGTGTTTTGATCTTGCAAACCTGTCATAATAAACCTGGCAAGCCGCCAGATTTTTAAAGAAACTGAACTCCATGCTGATTGTTTTCCTCTGAAGGAAAAGGTTACATTCTTGCACGTTTTACAGGTTAATGCACTTTGCACATAGCCCTATGACTTTTAACTACCCTATTATGCCTGGAAAATAGATATAACCCCTAATTAGATTACATTTTGGGCTTTTGTACACAGATTATGTTTACCTGCATTTGTCGTGCATTTAAAAAACACCACCACACCAATATGCCAGTGACTGACTCTTTCAACTGGCAGTAGTGACAATTGCCTTGCTTTATGTGACTAATATATATTCTTTATATATATATATTGTTTTATGTCATTACATTTTTTTATTCTTGATACTGAATCAATTCAAGTAGATAAAGCAAATCCTAACACTTCCATACATTTATTTTTCTCCAGGTCCCCAAGGAGGAGATAAATGTCCCCAGCAAGGAGGAGACAGCTAAACAGAACAATGATGTGGAAAAGTTTGAAATGCGGGACCAGAGTAAAATAAAAACAGAAGCAAAGTGGAAATATAAGGTATTGTGAATGTTGGAGTACTGATGAAGAGAAAGCTCTTTTTCTTAAACAAAATAAGCATGTGAAAATTGGATTAATCAAGCTGGTCGTACAGGAATAAAAAAGATCCTTATATGGTCTCCTTTTACCCAACATGACACATTTGTCATTTAGCGCATGTCAAGTTACCCCTCCTAACAACCTATAAAGCAATTATGGTGATCTCCATGTAAAATCTTATCTTCTCTGCTTTAAAGGATTCCCCCTGTGAGAGTGGGTGGGGGTTCTTCTCATCACACCTGCTGTTGCAATTTAAAAGCAGGACAGCTGAGCAGGGCTCCGCCCACAAAGCGTTAATTTACAGAGTTCAGTCAATGTATGAGTTACAACTAGTGTATGCAACAGATAGCTTGTAGTTCTGGTGAGCACTCTCGTAGGCCATTGATCTTCCTGCTCTCCAATAACTGTATGTCCATACGGCAGGTAGGGGCAGACAGCTGTACTGAGAGTCTGCAGAAGCCTTGCATTGCACCCATGATCTACTGATCACAGGTGCAATGCTTTCCAGGCTCCTGCAGGAAAAATAATAAATGCACATTTTTTATTCCACAGAAATATGTGCATTTATTATTTTTTCCCAGTAGATGAACATAGTCTTTAACATCCATGATGAATACATAACTGGGCAAAAATGTCTTGTTGCTTTTCAGATGCTAATCTTACAATAAGTTCACACAATGTACAATTCTTGCACACGTAGCTGTGTCATAAAATCTCATTACTCCCTCAAATTTAGATTTTGAGTATCTTTTCTCTGTACTCAAGGGTGGGTCATTCAAAGTGGAACTTAAAGCAAACCTATTTTACCCATTCAGTGCAAAACAACAGGTTTGCTTGAATCTGCAGAAAACAATACCTGTCCTTTGCTCCCCTACGACTCCATTTAGCATCAAGAGCCAAAGGGAATTCCAGGAAATTCCAAGTGTGGAGGAGCATGGGACTTGCTCCATGTCACCGCTCTGGGGCAATCCAAATAGCTACTCATCTCTAGCAACTCTCATCTTACACAGGGCTTTCTTTTCACTCCCAGCGGATGACTAGAGCAGTGGGGGAGCAAAAAGAAGGTTAATATATGCATCTGCGGCAGTCTGCACTAAAGTAACCCTGTTGCTCTGCCTTTCTTGAGCAAACCACTAATCCACTATTAGTACTTGCCAGTAGTGTTAAAGCAATACTAAACACATTGTTTCATTTACAATATCCCTTCTCTTCTTGTATATGAATGATGCCTATGTAATTATTTTAATTTTAAAAAGATTGAAGTACCTCCTTTCCTAATCGATATACAGCTGGCACATGACTCAGCTCTTTCCCAGCCTCTCTGGTAAACAATGGCAGGAAAAGCTTCTAGTCCTCTGCTGCAGGTCACAAAAAAACAACAGAAAAAAAACAGCCTTTGGGATACACATAAATAATATCAATAAACTGTTTTCAATTGTCATACAAATATTTATTTGAAATTAAATCTTTATTTTTTTCGGCAATAATATGGCCCCTCCAGTCTGTGTCTTAGAATAACAGGGAGGTGAAGCCTCCATCAATCAAGATGTAATATCCCACCCCCATTGGGCTTAGCTGGTTTGTGGGCATGGAGGAAGAGGGAGAGAGTGGGCTGTCATTTACCACAGTGTATACACCCACATGTGTGACTATAGTCACTTAGGCTACCCAGATGTTATAAGGAGGAAATACTCGCCATAGAAACTCACTGAAAACTGAGCATGTGCAGAGTTGCCAATACTTCTCTACAAAATCCCCAACTGCATTGGGGACATAGACAGAAGGGGGAGATTAAGACCAACCAGTTTTTTTGCAGAATACAGAAAACTAATCCCATAGCCACTGAGTGGGTATGAACAGCATGTAATACACCATTTACTGATAGTTTTCAATTATGTGGGTTTACTCACACTTTAAGGGTAATAATTAATCTTTAAATTATGCATACAGGGGGTAGAAATGTACTTCTTTTTTTTTACCTATTGTGAGTCCTGATCTTCTACCTGTTTTCTTACCTGGGCGCAGGCACAGTACTGAGCAGGTACCTGTCCTTTTAATCACACTGAGTACCTTTCTGACACCCATAATGAATAAACATGGGGGGGGGGGGGTTAGCCCCCAAAAATAGACAAGAGAAGAGCATTTTCCATGGTAACCAGTTAGCAGATAAATTCTTTTTTACAACCTCTGCTAAGAATGTTTGCCCTTGGTTGCTCTTGCCATTGAAACTCCATAGGAGTAAATGGAAATTTAAGCAGGAGCGTGGCCTTTGGAGCTTAGATTATGAAAGATGGCGGCTTCTGTCAAGGTTTAAAACACGGGGCTGGTGAATACAGAGGCTGATGCAAGTGAACAGGACATGTCCCGTTCATAGTCATCAACCTCCATACAACAGTGCCCAAACAGAGTTCAGCGACAGCTCCAAGCACAAAACATGGCTGGAAGTGGTCCATAGGTGCCCCCCCCCCCCCCCCAAGCTAATCACAAAAAAAAAGGTCACTTTAAGAGTGTCCGGGCGCCGGACACACTGCAGTCTATGGGAAGCTTCCCAGCTTGCAATAAGCTGATTGCAAGCTGGGAAGCTGATTTGCCCGTGTTTAGGGCATATTCGGGGCGCAAACAGTGCTCCCCAAACACTCCCCCACTCTACATTCATTTGTCTCTGTCCTCCTTTCCTATATGTTAATTGGTGGGGAGATCGGAGGACAGTGGGTGGGTGGTGCTTTTTGTGACACTTCGCAGCGTCACTTCCAGTTTCCCAGCTTACTGCTGTCCTATGTGACGTGAACCAGGGACGGACTAACCAGAGAAAGTTCGATCAACAGAGAACAAGAAATTCCGGGGAGGAGGAGAACCCTTCTTGAACCAGAGGGCTCAGGGCAGGATCGGCATCAGTTCAACAGCACCCGGCAAATAACCTGCATGTGTGACTTGCTCACATTACTCTGTATCTCTGCTTGAGTCTGCTTTCTGTCCCTTTTGTCAGTGAGATAAGGAGAACAGCATGGTGAAAGTCTCTCCCACACTGCACACATACATAGTTCCATCTGCAGTGTTTTGCAGTTCTGATTTCAGCCGAATTGTGATCAGCCGATATCAGAGGAGACCACTGGCAGTCTGTGATGCTGCTGCTATTTCCCCCTACCCCTTTCTCCTTCCTGCAGACTGCTTTGGTGTAACCGCTCATCTGCACATAAATCATGGCAGGCAGCTACTGTGTGGGGCTCTGATTTTGTGATAAGAAGCAACAGGCTGTGTTTTAAAATGTGTTAAAACAGGCATTCAGGCAGAGAAGAAATCACCAAACAACTTTATGAGAGGGGAGAGAGATAAGATGGTCTCTGTGCTGATATAACTAATGGGAGTGCTGCCGGCTCTACTCTAGTCTCCAATCATCTACAGAACACATTACATTCACAGAGCAGATAGTCTGCTGCATTTAGAAGCACCTAAACAGCACCTCTGGACACACCAGCCCTGTATTAAGGATGTGTACTCCTCTGGTCGTGCTCTATACTCCTCTGGTCATGATGTATACTCCTCTGGTCATGATGTATACTCCTCTGGTCATGCTGTATACCCCTCTGGTCATGCTGTATGCCCCTCTGGTCATGCTGTATACCCCTTTGGTCATGTGTATACCCCTCTGGTCATGCTGTAAATCCCTATCTGGCAATGCTGTATACCCTATCTAGTGATACTGAGCTGTATACTCCTGACACAATGGGTGTCATCTATAAGGGTGGGGCTTATAAGCAGCGTGAGAGGTCAAAAAGGAAGGACGGGGTCTGGCACCCCCCATCCTAAAATTTCACCAGCCGCCACTGCAAGCCAGCTACTATAGAGGAATGAGATCTTATTGATTAGTGGACTTACATTATAGCTCCCTGAGTCTAGCAGCAACTTGCCTTTGTTTGCAGCAGTTGTCAAATATCACTTGTTTTTCAGTGCATTATATGAATAAGATGTTAAAACGTAGCTCCATTAGTACTCATTAACGCTTATGGCTTTCGTTGTTTATTACACATCATATTCTGTTGCATGTGAACATGCTGTTAACTTATTTATATCAGTTATTCAGTGAAACACAAGTACTTTTCAGTACAGGCTCATTTCAGTGCACCAATCTTAACATTTTAGGTATAAAATGTGTACTGGAAAATCAAAGACTGCTATATTTAAAGTGGTTGTAAACAAAAAAAAAAAAAAACAAACAAAACAAAAAAACCTGCAACACAAAGGCATAATGAAAATACTTACCTTAGATCGAAGCTGTTGCAGCAGTGCCCGCACACTGCTGTGACTGGCGACATGTCTCCCTGAGTTATTTCCGGGTTCGCGGGCTCCAGCGCTGTGATTGGCCGAAGCCGTGATGGCGTCACTCCCGCACGTGTGCTCGGGAGCCGCCGGTAACGGCACAAACCCTGAAGATACCACACCCCCGGGCTGTTTCTTCAGTGCGCATGTGCTGATGACATCAACACATGCGGATACAGTGAACATCTCCTAAATTGTGCAAGTTTAGAAGATATTCACGGTACCTACAGGTAAGCCTTATTATAGGCTTACCTGTTGGTAAAAGTTGTGTAACAGGGTTTACAACCACTTTAATAAGAATATCAAAGCACTTCAAACAATTAAGGGACGGAGCATGTTTTTAGACCCTGACCTCAGCATAACTTTGTTCTGCAGAAAGCAGGTTTACTTTAGCCGCTTTCTTCTCACGATATGCAGATTACCATTTCCCTGCACAATGTCTAATGCTGAGCCAACACTGTACACAGAAAGAGACAGTGGAGAGCTGTGTGTACAAATCCAGAATGGGGCAACAGTGCTGTCGGGACCAGCGTGGAACACAGGTACTCGAAAGTGACGTCAGAGTGGGCGGGACGCGTTTCGGAGCATGCCACTTCGCTCCTTCTTCAAAGCCGTGTTTACTGTTTACTGCACTTAGAAGCACCTTCTCTTTTACCACGCCAACACTGTACACAGCAGCTTGCAGCCAACACTGTGCTCATCTGCTTGCTATCAGACTGAGCTGTCATCGGCAGCTCCAAGCCCCACTAATGCTCCGAAACCAATTAGAGTGGTTCCCGATCATGCTTAGTCATAACATGTAGCTTAGAGGTTCAGTCACACAAATATGCCTTTAGCCTGCAAATGACATTGCACACTAGAGATAGCAGTTTGCCTCTGTTTAATAATGTAACTGTCAGATACAGTTATTGTATTTTAAATAAAATAATAAAAATACATAAATATTAAAGTAAATAAAAATAATAATAAATAAAGTAGAATGTTATTAAAACAGTGTACCAAACAAAAGCCTGGGTTGATTTACTAAAACTTTTTGTCAAAGCTTAAAGTAAAGTCTTCCTTTTTAATTGTACCTACAGGTAAGCCTATAATAAAGCTTACCTGTAGGTACTGTAAATATCTGCTAAACTTGCACCGTTTAGGAGATATTTATTATATACGCCGACGTCATTGGCGCATGTTCTCTGAAGAAATGGCTGCCGTGCCATTTCTTCAGGGCCATTTGCTGTAACCGGCGTCTCCCACGCGCACGTGCAGGAGTGACGTAATCGCGGAATCCGGCCAATCACCGGAAGCCTGCGAACCCAGAAGAAGCTCCAGGGAAAAATGACACCCGTCCCAGCAGAGTGCGGGCACTGCTGAGAGAGCTTCATTCTAAGGTAAGTATTTCATAATGAGCTAGTATGCGATGCATACTAGCTCATTATGCCTTTTGTCTTACAGGTTTTATTTTTTGTTGTTTTTTTTTTTTCTTTCCGAGTTTACAACCTCTTTAATTGAACAAGCTGAAGTTAGAAGCTGAATGGCTACCATGCGCGGCTGTGCCAGATTTTGCAGTTTCCAGTTTTAGTAAATCAACCCCCACGTGTCTTTAAAAACTAATGCAAAAGTGATTTAGGTAAGCAAATTAGTCATAGAATTCAATTTAAGTTAATCAACCCACCCTGACACTGCAAAATTTGGCCTGGACACCTAGGCTTCTTAGAACCCTGGTCACAAAAGGGTTTAAAGTGGTTGTCAACCCGTGACAACCACTTTAACCTACATGTAAGCCTATAATAAGGCTTACCTGTAGGTGCCCTGCATATCTCCCAAACCTGCACGGTTTAGGAGATATGCAGTGTACTGCGATGTGCCTATGTCACCGGGCACATTCGCAGTGAAGAAATGGCCTCCGTGCCGTTCCTTCACTGAGATCGTGCCGTGACTGGCGGCTCCCACGCGCATGCTCGGGAGCAACGTCACTCAACTCCGGCCAGTCACAGAGCCGGAGATTGCAGCCCCGGAAGGAAGAGGGGCAGAAGATGGCTGCGGCCTGGAGCGGGGACATCACTGGCTTCCAATACAGGTAAGTGGCATATAATGGGCTAATATGCAATGCATACTAGCCCATTATGCTTTTACATTGCAGGGTAACATAGAGGAAGTAAACCCCATCAGGGTTTACTTCCTCTTTAAGTCAGCCATACATGGATTGTAATTTGGCCTGTTCAGCAGGAACTGGACAAATTTCAATCCATGTAAGAGCACTGTTATTGTACAGAAGTCGATCTACCGATCATCTGTACAACCACTCTGCCAGATTTTCCTCACTCGATCTGCACTGCAGACTATAGCGTGCAGCACTGATCAGTGTATTCTGATGGCGGGGAAGTCTTCCCACTGTCAGAAAACAATAGCTGAGCAAGGAGAATTCCCCATCCACATGAAGTGTGTGGGTGGAGGAATCGAGTCATTTTTTTTCATTCAGTCTGCTAGTTGAATGAAAAAAACGGACTCATCTATCGGCTGCCTTATGGCCCATACACACGATCCGAAAATCGGACAAAAAATATCGCATACGATGCGATCGTACGATAATCGGATCGTTAGTACACAGCTTACGAGAGCCGATCACGACAGTTCATCAGATAATATTCGATCGAACAAGCATGAAAATTTTGATCGCATGGTGCCCGATCGTACGATTTTCGTTTAATCAGTACAGTTGTCGTCCGACAATGCAATACAAATACACTACAACACATTACATCACTTCCGATTTTTTATTCTGTCGTACGAGAATATTCGTGACTTTAGTATATTCTTCCGATTCGATCTGAGATTAGCATGCAAAAAAAAACGGACGATCTGTCGTCCGATTTTCGGATCGTGTGTACGGGGCATAAGGGTCCTTTCACACACACGGACCGTTCATCAGTTTATCCGTTCATCCGTTTTTCATCAGTTTTTTTCATCCGTTTTTTCATCTGTGGTGATCAGTTTTTCATCAGTTTTTTTTTACGTCCACTACCAATGCAAAAACGGATGAAAAACTGACCGTTCGTCAGTTTACATCCGTTTTTCGTCCGATCCGTTTTTTTGACGGATGAAAAATAGGACTTTCATCCGTTCGAAAAAACATCAATGGATGGATGAAAAACGGACAAACGGTCCGTGTGTGTGAAAGGGGCCTTAGTAGTTTTGTTATGATTTACAGATTTTATATCATGGCTTAGGGTCCTTTCACACACATGGACAGTTCATCAGTTCATCCGTTTTTTTCATCCGTTTTTTTCATCCGTTTTTTCATCTGTGGTCATCAGTTTTTCATCAGTTTTTTTTTTACATCCACTACCAATGCAAAAACGGATGAAAAACTGACCGTTCGTCAGTTTACATCCGTTTTTCGTCCGATCTGTTTTTTTGACGGATGAAAAATAGGACTTCCATCCGTTCAAAAAAACGGATGCTGACGGAAGCAGATGAAAACGGATGCAAATGAATGATCATCAGTTGTCATCCGTTTTTCCATAGAGATGCATTGATGTCCGTTTTTCATCCATCAACGGATGGATGAAAAACGGACAAACGGTCCGTGTGTGTGAAAGGGGCCTTAGAATATGTCTCTTTATGGGAAAAGCAGCATAAGATGTCATGAAGGCCCCTTTAAAACTTGTGCGACTTGTCCTGCGACTGCAAAGTCGCATGACAAGTCGTACCCCATGATTATTAATGAGTACCATTCATATCTGTGCGAATTCAAAATAGTCCCTGCAGTCCTTTGATGCGACTTGCGGTCCATAGACCTCAGGATTACACACGCATTGCTTCAAGTCGCATCAAAATCGTGGCAAAAAATTGCAGTAAAATCGTGCGACTTTTCAAGTCGCACCATCGTGAAAGGGGCCGAACTCATCTCTTCAGGACTTTGAGGAGTTCCTTGGCTCCTCTCTACTGCTGTGCACACTAAGCCAGCTATAGATGGATTAAAATTTTGATCAATCTATGAGCAAGCTGGTTGTACAGAAGTCAACTTCTCAATCGTCTTCTGTTCAACCAGCCTGCCATTTTTTTATGCTCAATCAGTGCCCGCTGGCTATAGCCGGAAACACTGATCATTATATTCTGACAGCAGGGAACTCTCCCCGCTTTCAGAATACAAAAGCTCCACAGGAGGGATTCCCCTATTAACACCAAATGTGTTGACGGGGGAATTGAAACATTTTTTTTTTTTTTTGTCGTTCAGCCCACTGGTTGAATGAAAAAAATTGCGTCATCTATGGCCAGATAATGCTTAGCACTGAAAATTGAGGACTGAATTGTAGTGCCTTAGGCAACACAATGGAGCTGAAGACTTTGGTGAAATTGATATCACATTTCAGATTTACAAAGGGTTTTATCTGAAATACTCTGTTCCGTAATGTTGGTTAGTCACATGAATTAGGCATGAATAGTCTATGACATAGCTTTACACTTAAACCAGTAATTTTACATCTCTTCAACATTGAATCAGTATTGTGGAGAAATTATATGTAATTATTACCAGTGAGAATAGGTTTTCTATTATACTGTCATTGCTAGGAGATCCTGGCTGAGCTAAAAGGAAATGAACAAAATAAAACGTTAGTCACTGAAGAGCCCTCATTAAAGAAAAACTGCTGCATAAAAACATATTCAAACTAGTAGCCAGAGGTGCAGGCATTTACCCCTTCTTATGTGCATTAAATATAAGATATGGACTCTCTTCTCTAAATTTGGAGTCCTGACACAGTGTCATGCAAATCAATCATTAATGGTCATTTCTCTACTGGTCTAGGAAATTAATGAAGCCTAAAATTAAAGAGAAATTTGACCAACTTGAATACAGTGACAGCAAGGCAAGTTGAAGTAACTCTAAAGTGGGGGAAAAGCCTAACTTGAAATATGAACAAAGCGTATCCCTCTATAGTGTTTACTCGTCTGAACTAAGAGCACTAAGTGTTGTTTCTGTCTGCTGCTTCATTCCTCTGCTATCAGAATGAATCACTTCTGACAAGCTTTCCTGACACCAAGAGAAAAAAGGTGACAGTGGAGGGAGCTCCAGCTGATTGACAACCTCAGTTCTGTTCCTGTGTGCTGTGTGAAAGGGAGGGTGTCTCTGTACTCCAATCAGCTGTCAGAGCTCTCCTCACTGAGCACTGCAGTGTGTAACTTCAGCTCTCCATCCCCTGTTTTCTGACACCTCAGACACGCTTTATAAATTCCAGACTTTGAATAGATGTAGAGAAGAGAAGACTGCAGATAAAAAGGTACAGCTTATGTGGGAGGATTTGTTTCATCTCTGTGTATCATCTAAGGCCAGTCACTTAACTGGGTATGCCTTTACATGCATTTTAACTTTGGACCTTGCCTTGTGCACTAGTGTGCAGTCATGTTGGAATAGGAATTAGGCCATCCCTAAACTGTTCCCACAAAGTTGGCAGCATGAAATTGTACAAAATGTCTTGGTATGCTGATGCCTTTTGAGTTCCCTTCACTGGAACTAAGGGGCCAAGCCCAAACCCTGAAAAACATCCCAACACAAAAGTTTGTGGTGGAGGAACTTGACCGACCTGCAAAGAGTCCTGACCTCAACCCGATAGAAAACCTTTGGGATGAATTAGAGCGGAGACTGCGAGCCAGGCCTTCTTTTGCACATCAAACCGGGCACGCTTGGTGACCCCTCTGTCCTTCAGACACAGCTGATCACAGATGGCAGTAAAGGGCCAATCACAGTGGCCCTTTACCACATGATCAGCTGTGTCCAATAATTTGGCTTTGCGATAGCTACATGTTGAAATCCTGCTGGGGATGTCTCTTGCCACCAGAATTCCTAAATAATACGAGAAGCTGGGTATCATACCCGATGATCCCTTCTGTTTAAAATACAAGCCGCTGAGTGCAGTACTACTCAGTGGAAGAAGTACAGTTAAAGAAGTAGTACATTGCTTGCTTCCACTGTTGTATGAACAATCCACGCAGCTACCACTATAATAGAAAATGTCTTCATTAGAAACGGGAAATCTGTTTAAGTGCCTCTAATGTGTTAAAGCATTGCTCAGTAAATGAAAAGTTAGTTAAAATTTATTGGCACAATAACATGTAGACGTATTGGAATTATTGACTTGCTCCTTTGATTTCTTGTTTTTCAGAACAGCAAGCCTGATTCTCTACTAAAAATGGAAGAGGAGCATAAATTGCAAAAAAATCCATTTTCAGCAATTAAAGACAGTAAATTCAAGTTTTCTTTCTCTGGCAAGAAGCTGTTCAGGTACACAAGATGCAGTAATGTTATGAGTGGTGCTGAGCGAATAATAAAGATTTAAATATTTCTATTTCAGTAGGAATGGGCTTGTGTCTTTGTACATTTCATAGGGGTGGTGAAGTTATTGTTGTCCTTGAACAATGTTTACTTTTGTAGCATTTATTGAACAATGAACATTGATTATACAGTATTATAAAGCAGTTGTAGAAGATTAGAAAAGAAAATATTAAAAGCAAATCCACTCGAAGGGCACCAAATTGATTATTTTATATTTATGGAGTTATTTAACCTTTATTTGTTCAGATGCTGTTCTGTGTTTCCAGGGGTGCTTTTAAAATGTTATCACGTACTTGTTGTTGCCTCTACTCGAAGCTCCTTTTATCCTGATGGCTGATTTGTCACTTGACAGTCCTGATCTAGATGAGCTTACAGGAACCTGCAACATGCTACTCTAAAGTCAGTAATTGGCTCATTGCTGAAAGTGGAACTCTAGCCACAACTTTTTTTGGATCCAACATCGAAAATCAGTGGTGGTCAATTTGAAAGTGACAGAGGGCCTTAGTAAGGCCACCAACCCTCCCAAAGGGCCACACAGTTGCAGTGTTTTAATATGTTGATGTGCATTGCATCAAGTTAGGCAGCTCATTGAAAATGAATGGGCTGTAACGAATATCAATGCCTGACATTTCTTTGCCCTGTTGCATTTCTTGCAGTGTACCACAAGTGGGGAGAAAAATTACCTCCATTGGTGATGTCAGCAGCGGCAACAGTAACTCTCAGCATTGAATGCAATAATAAAGTGTTTGTAAAGGGGATTTTTTTATTTTAAATAATAAACATGTTATACTTCTCTGCTCCATGCAGTGGTTTTGCACAGAGCAGCCCCGATCCTCCTCTTCTAGATTCCCCCCACTGTCTGACTATTCATGACCTCATGGATCATAGCACTCCAGACTTTTCTGTCCTCCACTGCCTCCCGGAGCTTTCTTAACTTCATGTTCATTGTTTAGATGATGCTATCTATCCATCTTGTTTTCTGCTGTCCTCATCTCCTTTTTCATTCCATGTTTCCCAGCATCAAGGACTTTTTCAATGAGTTATCTCTTTGCATTAGTTGACCGAAGTATTTCAGCTTCAAGAACTGTCCTTCCAGTCAATATTCAGGGTTGATTTCCTTCAAGATTGACTGGTTTGATCTTCTTGCCGTCTAAGGGACTTTCAAGAGTCTTCTCCAACACCATAGTTCAAAAGCATCAATTCTTCAGCGTTCAGCCTTCCTTATGGTCCAACTTTCACAGCCATAGGTTACTACTGGGAATACCTTAGCTTTTACTATACGGCACTTTGTCGGTAGCGTGATGTCTCTGTTTGTTATAATGCTGTCTAGGTTTGCCATCACTTTCTTCCCAAGAAGCAAGCGTCTCTTAATTTCATGGCTGCAGTCACCATCTGCCGTAATCTTGGAGCCTAGGAAGATAAAATCTGTCACTGTTTCCATTTCTTCTCCTTCTATTTGCCAAGGATTGATGGAACCAGTTGCCATGATCTTAGTTTTATTAATGTTCAATTTCAGGCCAGCTTTTGCGCTCTCCTATTTCACCTTCATTAAAAGACCCTTTAGTTCTTCTTCGCTTTCTGCCATTAGTGTGATATCGTCTGCATATCTCAGGTTGTTGATATTTCTCCCGGCGCTTTAATTCCGGCTTGTAATTTGTCGATCCAGCTTGTACTTGTGGTAGCTCTCGGTTCACATGCTGCTGAAGCCTAGCTTGTAGAACTTTCAGCATAACCTTGCTAGCGTGTGAGATGAGTGCGATCGTATGGTTTGAACATTCTTTGGCACTGCCCTTCTTTGGTATCATAATGTAGACAGACCTCTTCCAGTCCTGTGGCCATTGTTGAGTTTT
Organism: Glandirana rugosa; assembly: GCA_018402905.1. Taxonomy (NCBI): domain Eukaryota; kingdom Metazoa; phylum Chordata; class Amphibia; order Anura; family Ranidae; genus Glandirana; species Glandirana rugosa. The sequence continues at coordinate 457,146 of BLSH010149993.1, read as the reverse complement.
CCAAATTTGTTGGCATATTGAGTGCAGCAGTTTAACAGCATCATCTTTAACCACTTCAACCCCGGAAGGATTTCCAGCTTTAGGACCGGAGCCCTTTTTGCGATTCGGCACTGCGTCGCTTTAACTGACAATTGCGTGGTCGTGCGACGTTGTACCCAAACGAAATTTGCGTCCTTTTTTTCCCACAAACAGAGCTTTCTTTTGGTGGTATTTGATCACCTCTGCGTCATTTCTGATCGCCGCTATAAACAAAAGAAGAGCGACAATTTTGCAAAAAAACCCAAATTTCTTACTTTTTGCTAGAATACAAATCAAAAAAAAAATATAAAAAAACATTTTTTTTCACCGTTTTTGGCCAATTTATATTCTTCCTCATATTTGCGATAAAAAAAAATCGCAATCTGCGTTTATTGATTGGTTTGCGCAAAAGTGGTCGCGTTTACGGATGATGAGAATTCATTTTTGGGGTTTTTTTTTTTTTTTACTAGTAATGGAGGCGATCTGCGATTTTTAGCAGTACTGCGATTTTGCAGCGGACATGTCGGACTATTTTGACACTTTTTTGGGACCATTGGCATTTATACAGCGATCAGTGCTATAAAAATGCACTGATTACTGTGTAAATGTCATTGGCAGTGAAGGGGTTAACCTGCAGGGGGCGCTCTAAGGGTTAACTATGTTCCCTGGGCGTGTTCTAACTGTAGGGGGACTGCACTATCTGGGGAAGGGAAGTGGTCACAGCCTTCATATACAGGAAGGCTGTGATCACAGCCCTTCCCCCTTCACACAGAGCGGAGGTCCGTGTTTACATACACGGACCTCCGTTCCTCTGCTCGGGGGGGCCATCGCGGGTAGCCGGCGGCAATCGAAGCCACCGCACCCGCTCCCTTGCCCTCCCTGAACACAGTGAGCGCGCGGGCGCGCCTCCGGCGGCGCGCGCGCGCTCACTAAGCTCGATCCCGCAGCCGCCGTCGTATGACGGCGTTTTGCGGGAACGAACCACTTTGCCGCCGTCATATGCCGATCGGCGGTCGGCAAGTGGTTAAGGGTCAGTTCACACCATGGAAACGCAGTCCGGATGCGTCCCGGATGCTTTTCTGCATGCGCGTTTTAGACGCTTTCCAGTGCGTTTTTGATGCAGTCCAGTACAGTTTTTTTCTTTACTTAAAATAAGGACATGTGCGTTCCAGTGCGTTTTAGGTGCATTTAGGTGCGTACCAGTGCATTCCGGTGCGCTTTTGACATGTTTTACCGCGCTCCAGTACAGTTCAGTGCAGAAAAAATGCAGCATGTTCTACTTTTTTTTCTGGAGCTGGAACTGACTGCACTGGTGTGACCTAAGCCATTGAAAGCCATATAACCTACTTTATATACAAAGGAAAATGGTACTGCGCTCAGTGAGGGTAAGAATAAATAAAAATGTGATCTCTGTATAAAGCTGCAGCACTATGAGTGAGATATAAACACAAAATAGATCATAAGCAAAAAAGTGCTGCGCTAGCAATCATACAAATAATAATGATTATTAGAATAGAGTGAACTTGGTCATTGCAGAGACCCACAACTAAAACAATAGTGCATTTGAAAAGTAAGTATCCCGCATTCTGGTATGGAGATAAGATTGCCTGTGACCGAGACACAACAGTAGGGGTCTGGATACTCCCTGGCAGCTCATTCTTATGTGGATATAAAAAAGGCTCCTTCCGGTCTCCTGTAATAAGAGACCATCTCTCTTTGGTAAGCGCAATCACAGCGTGGTGGTGGGATTTTTTCACAATAAATCCCAAAGCACGGTGGCACTAAGAGGATTTGTATATTATTTGCACCTTACTATACACCTACTTCCAAGATATGAATGAGGACTGTTTTCTATTAATTAATCTTTGGACTTTTTATTACTTTTCAAATGCATTATTGTTTTAGTAGTGGGTCTCTGCAATGACCAAGTTCACTCTATTCTAATAATCATTATTATTTGTATGATTGCTAGCGCAGCACTTTTTTGCATATAACCTACTTTCCATGCGTTTTTGATGCAGAAAAAAACGCACTGGACTGCATGTGGTGCGAACTGGCCTTAGAATTTGAAATAATTCAGCTGGGGATACCATCACTTTCGCTAGCCTTGTTATTAGCAATGCTTTCTAAGGCCCACTTGACTTCACTCTCCAGGATATCCGGTTCAAGGTCAGTGACTGCATCATCGTGGTTATATGGGACATTCAGATCTTTCTATATTAGGTGCCCTCCTGGCCACGAGCCATACCCCAGGAGACAATACCTCTCTCAAATCTAAATTCCCCTGTAAAATGGGTAAATATCTACAGTGTATGAGTATATATATATATATATATATATATATATATATATAAACTTTATAATGTCTTTAAATTCCACATTATAGCAGGTTGTAAAGATTATAGATCTACAATTTTCAGTCTTCTTTCTTTCTCAACATTTCTTAAGAGGCTCTGTCTAAGTGGTTTCATATATGCCCTTCGAAGAGACTAATCATAGCCCCACTCCAGGAATCTCCCACCACTGCTGACACCTATCAAAATCCTTTTTGATGGAGTATGTATGCTTATCCCTCATACACTGCTCTCTCGCACACCACCCCCTCCCCCAATTGGTGGTCAGTAGCAGTGTTTGATAGGCAGCTGTCAGGTTACCTTTTCATTTCTTCCTTAACTCTTCGGTGCCGACAGTACGCATACATGCAGCTTCTTGGCACGTGGGCCTTAACGCTGAGTGGTTGCAAATATGCGGCCCTGTGTTAACTATTTACCGTGCTGAGAGCAGACTCTGTGCACACTCCCAGCATTGTAGCTGGCGGAGATCGGTAAGCTCCCCTTGCATACATACGATCAGGAGCTTTCTGATCATGTGACCACTGTGACAGCCAATCATCTCCGCCTCCTGCCATCTGAAGCCTCTTAAAGGGCCTTGAGGCTCCAGCGCTAAAGGGTTAAAAAAAACTTTTTTTTTTTTCTGGGGCCCACGGTCATCCTGCCCATTACAGTGTAATGCCTCCCCTTACTGGGCTCTCTTTTCCTTCCTGACTAATATAATAATCTTTAACATCTTTTTGTATTTCACAGCCCCAAGGGAATCAAGCCTCCAAACAGTCCTAGCATCTTCGGATCCCTTCAGAATTTTAAGGAAGATAAAAACAAGCCAGTCAGAGATGAGTATGAATATGTTTCTGATGATGGTGAGCTGAAAATTGACGAATTTCCCATCAGAAGAAAGAAATCAACAACGACAAAGAGAGAATTATCATGTAAGGTCAAATTTGTATATAAAATGATACAAATGTAGTTCATGTTATTTGTTTTTTTATAAATGATATTCTATTTTAGATATATTAAAAACTGTATCAATAATCACATAGAGGGTAATCTGATTTTTAGTGGTGACACAGCATATTACCCTCCGTTATTGCACCCATGTATGAACATAGCCTTATCTTCCCTCCAGCGGACGATGTTATGTTATTGAGAGGAGTTATAGAACATGGAGCAAAAAAACTTTTTTTTTTTTTTTTTTAATTTTAGTGGTAGTAAACTCTGTTACACCACTTGTACCTACAAGCAAGCCTATAATAAGGCTTACCTGTTGGTACTGTAAATACCTCCTAAACTTGCACAGTTTAAGAGATATTCAGAGTGCATGCAGCCGATGACATCACTGGCGCTTGCGCTCTGAAGGTCCGGCTTACAGTACTGGTCCTTCAGAGCCCGTGCCGTAAACAGCGGCTCACACACGTGTGACACACATGTAGCCAGAGGCCGCGAATCCAGAATGAAGACCGGGGAAGATGTCAGCCTTCTCAGCGGTGACATCGCAGTGCTGGAGGGCTATGTTCTAAGGTAAGTTTCTCATAATATGCGAGTATTCAATGCATACTCTCACATTATGACCTTGCCTTGCAGGGTTTTTTTTTTTTTTCTTTAACCACATGCAGTTTACTACTGCTTTAAAATGTTGTTTTTTTCTTGCTAATGTAAAAAGTCAAATGAGCATCAGTCATCTCAAAAGTCATCTCAAAAGTCCAACATCCTATATTAATAACTTGAGCAACAATAGGGAAACAAAGGCAGCCAAGATGTTCCCAGGCCAACAATCTCCCCTTTACCAGGGCTTTAACAGTATAGCAATATAGCAAGAATTATTTAATTAGACTCAAAACAAAGTTCGACATTTCTCTTCTGGCAGGTAAAATGATTTAAAAGGGGTATGCTGTGCATGTTTCGCACGTGACTATACTGGTAACAACAGCCAAATTAAAACTTTTTTTTTCATTCTTTTATTCAACCTTCGTTACTGGCACAATCACTTGAAAATACAGATACAAACACTTACATGATACCGACACTACAACTTGCAAATAATTTTTCCTGCCAGATGTAAAACTTCTATGCAGAAACTTTGTTTTGAGTCCAATTAGATACCTTTTACTATATTGTTGAAGGGGGATCTTTGGCTGCCTGTTGTTTCCCTTTTATTATTTAAGTTATTATTAAAGGACCTTTGATTGTTGAGATGACTCTTTTGACTTATTTTACATTGGGGTTTCTTGAGTTAGGTGGCCCACACTGTCTTTGTTGGAGAGCTACCAAACATATGCCATGAGGCTTAACCAATGAATCCTTCTCACAGGTTAAAGATCTGCACCCAGCGCCTCACCGTATTACTGTCTGTGTCCATGCTGGAGAGATTCACTCTTATATTTGGTCCTGGTGTGTGAAATCTGGTGCAACTGTGCAAAGAAACCAATCAGCTTCCAGGTTTTATTGTCAGAGCTTAACTAAACAAGCTGAAGTAAAAAGCTAACTGTCTAACATGCACAGCTGCACCGAATTCTCAGTGCTCCAGTTTTAGTAAATCTCTCCCAAAGTGATGGGAAATCCAAACTTTGATGATGAGTAAACTTGTTCATGTGTTAAAGTAGAAGTTCACTCAAAAGCTAACTTAATCTAAACCTGCTTGCAGCCACATTCTAAAACAATCTATCTAGCCCTGTAAAGAAAAAATCACTATACATTTTCTGAGGCCGATCCAGTCTGGTCTTCAGAGGCGGAAAGAACCGACAACGACTTGGAAAATGCCTGGTAGGTGACGTCATCCATAGAGTTACTATGGGGCTTCCGTTGCCAGCTGCCTCTCCTGCACACTCCCACACACTGAAGCCACCGCTGACAGCTCACACTGGGACTGGACCGGATCGGCTGCAGAAGTATAGTGATTTTTTATTTTTTGCAGGGTTAGATAGATTTGTTTTAGAATGTGGCTGTGGGTAGGTTTAGAATTAGTTAGCTGTTGGAGAACTCTTCCTTTACTTCCTGCTTTGTCTCTGAGTCAAAAAGTGAAGGGAAATCTTGCCATCTGGACACAGTCATAGAAAAAAATTGACAGAATTCAGGCTGAGAGTGGCTATGTCAGCACTGTAAGACAATCCAGTTTTTTTTACATTGTACACTGACTTCATGCTAATATGTTTTAGGCAGACTTAAAGGAAGGTGTGAGTACAGTGAGGACTTCACTTGCATGGAATTATTCATATGTGAACAGACTCGATGGGCAGAAGTGACACAGGAAGCTGTTGAGTTCCAAGCTCTAAGCATTAGTGTCCTGCTGTAGCCTTTATTTATTCTCTTGGTCATTAATTCACAAGGTCGTGACTAAAAGATTAGGATGATGGCCCTAGAGCTTCCACCTTTAAATACACTCCAACTGTCAATGGTTATAATGATGCTGATTTGCTGAAGGATTTGTAAATCTTCAATTTTTTTTTGTGTGTGAAAGGTCTCCACTTTATTATGTGCACATAACCCAGTGACAACTGCGTTTCAGTTTCCAGTAGTCAGATTGTTGAAAGATACCTTTTAATAGGTTGCTATAGGTTACTGCATTTGCACATTGTTTTTTTAATGCAGGCCACCTAGTATATATTTTTTTTTTTCAAATAATCTTTTATTAAGTTTTCCAAACAATACAAAGAAATAGAGCAAAAAGAAAAAAAGCATTCAGGGATATAAATGTAATGTTCAGAAGTAGAGCCTTTCAGACAATAAAGACATTTTAAGTTGACATTACTATCACTTAAAGCATGGTTGAAATCAGAACATTATTACTGCTAGAACATCATAGCACCGGGTAGTGGCAGGAAAGGAGCAAGAATCATATGACTTAAATATATCCTAGAAAGATGAAACAAAGAGAGAGAGGAAGAGGGAATAGAAGGTCACCATAGTTACTTGTACATAAGCGTAAGGGGGTCCTCCTGGAGATGCCTTAGTTCCCAAACCTGATTATGCACCTCCAATCTGTCCTGTATTCTAGCAGCCATTTTCTCCATCAGCTCCATGTCCTTAATTCTAGCGTACAAAGCATCTGGGGTTGGAGGAGAACGCCGTTTACAGTTAAGGGCAATAAGACAGCGTGCAGCCGTAAGGATATGGTGGAGTAGCTTCCTATGGGGTTTAGCTATTTGTAGTGGAGAAAGGCCCAGCAAGAACAATTTTGGTGCCATATTGACAGGCAACTCAAAGAGATGACTAAATAGCTGTTGGGTCGAGTGCCAAAATGGGGCAATTAGTGGACAACTCCAGTATATATGGACGAGGGTACCTTTGGTATCACTAACAACAGTCGGAGCTAGTAGGATAGATGGTGTGGAGCAAATCTGGCGTCAGGTACCAAAAGTAGAGAATTTTATACACATTTTCCTTGTGCAGAAGGAACTCTTTGCCGCCTGAGACCAGATCACCTGCCACGCCTCTAGAGGATTTTCCTCACCTAGTGCCTTCTCCCAGCAGAGCATGTAAGAATGTTTGCCTTGAGCTGAAATGGAGTAAGCATTCAGTATCTGGTAAATGTCAGATATTACTCCCTTCCGGGCAGAGCCTTCCAAAATGATGCGTTCAAAAGAGTATGGAGAGGAGAATTGCAGGTTAGGAGTTATAGTTTATGCATAATGATGGATCTTGACAGAGGCAATGCGTCCTAAGAGGGAAATGTGATGTTTCTTTCATTGTTGTAACATTGACTTGATTTGTCAATAAAGAGGGGGGAAATTTTCCTGGTAGAGTGTTTTAAAATTTGGGGTAATATTGACCCCAAGGTATTTTAAAGAGGTAGTTTTCCAAGCGTAGAAGAAACAGGTCATTAAGTGTTTAACTTCATCCGCATGGATGTTGACCGGGAGGGATTTAGACGCATTTATTTTATATCCCAAGAGGGCTCTATAACGATCAAGTTCAGCGTGCAAGTTTGGCAGGGAGGTCCTAGGTTTGGTCAAAGTAAGGATAATATCATCCGCAAACAGTGATATCTTAAATTCCCTACCGCGAACCGATATGCCCCAAATGTTCACACCTAGTATAATTTGACCTCTGATTGATGCGTTGTTCCATTTCTTAAGTTGTCTGTTTTTAGCATGACAGGTGTGTGCATGTAGTCCAGCAAGCATGCAATTGCCTCTTGTCTTATAGTTTACTGAATGTAGTAGTAAACAGTAATACATTTTTGTATCAAGTAATTATTTTGTCCTTAGTTTTAACAGATACAAAGGAATCTCCGCCACTATTACCAACTAAGAAGCCCAAAATCCAAGAGAAGTATAAGGTAAGAAAGTAATATTTCCCAACATGCCTTCAACCTTGTCTCTGTGTTTTATATAAGCTTGGCCCCCACTGAGTATTTGCTTGGTAATTAATATCTGTTTGAATGAATAATTATTTTTTAAAGGGCTAAACTGGCTGTATACGATAAATACATTTTGATAAAGTTACACATTCTTTGCAGCCCGTTTGTAATATATAACATGCATTGTTCCATAGATTCATGTTTCAAACTTGGATGTTGCAGCCAGTTTCTTCACATCAGCTTGAAGATTGATTTCCTTATATGAAATTAGACTTCTTGTCTGCATTGATCAGGCTTGTTCACATTTAAAAAGAGATTTTACACGAATGTGTGTTGCCGCCTTTGTTGCATAACAACATTTGTACATGATTCCATTTGTTTGAGTGAGACAGTGCAAGTCAACAAGTCAAAATGCAGCACGGGGGGCATTTTCTGTACACCTCTGCTGAACATATTGGTGTATCAGGCCCGTCTAAAAACGGTGACTTTATCATGTCCGTAAATTTTGTATTGTGCTGGAAAATCACATCGGAGCATCTGGTTTGAACAAACCCTGAATATGAAGCAGCTGGTCATGCTTCCAAATAGAAAAGTTTGGTGTTACTTTGCTTAGATCTATTGCAGCACCATCCATGCCTATTTTTTGGCTTAAATTTTGAATCCATGCCTATTTTTTGGCTTAATTTTTGAATGCAAAGTATTATTTTGTTGCAATAAATAGAAGTTTGTCTTGTATTAGACATGTTTTCTAACCTTACCACGCAAGTAACATTTTGCTACGAAATGTTTTTGAAATTTGTTTAATCACAAGCAATGGGTTAATTTATCTTCTACTCATTCAGCATGTTAAAGTAGTTCTAAAGGCACACTTTTTTCTTTACCTCATGGGTGCAGCCCCCTCCCCCCCCCTACACTTACCTGAGCCCGATCTTGATCCAGCAATATGCATGAGAGCAGCGAATTTCCTAGGTCTCTCTCTCCTCATTGGCTCACACAGCAGCGGGAGCCATTGGCTTGTGTTGCTGTCAATCACTGCCAATGAGGAGATGGGGTGGAAGGCAGTGCTCTGTGTGTGAATGGACACACACAGCTTGGCTTGGGAGCGAGCCTTCTCAAGTGCCCCTATAGCAAGCAGCTTGCTATTAGAGGCACTCGGCATGGGGGAAGAGCCAGGACCACTGGCGGGGGGCCCAAAAAGTAGATGAGGGACAGGACTGCTCAGTGCAAAACCATTGCACAGAACAGGTAAATATGACTTTTTTTTTTTCTTCTAGAATCACTTTGATAGAATTACTCCAGCCATTAGACCAGCCATCCTCAACCAGGGTTCGTGGAACTTTAGGGTTCCTTCAGAGGCTGTTGGGGGTCCCTTGAGCTGTGGCTTATTGACCTCTCATCTGATGGTGACTGGATAGTTTTGGGTCCAACACCACTTGATAGAGCCAGTGGCATGACACCAATCCAAACCTGTCCATAAAGGGGGCATTCTGACCTCCACCGTAGGCGTTGCATTTTCCCAACTGACCACTAATGTAGTATTTTTGCTATTGACCCCCTTTGAATTGGTTTTAGTATGGGTTCCCCAAACCTGGTAATTAATTTACAGGTACTTCAGGAGTAAGAGGCTGAGAAATGCTGCTCTAGACTGATATTTCAAGAGTACCTAAAGTCAAATGTTGTTTCAAATATCTGTGCCAATTACAAAAATCTCAGTTAAAGTGCTGAAATACTAACCAGTCAGCCAGAATGGGCTTTGTCTGCGTCCCACCAGTTGCTGTCTACACTCTCTCTTCGCTGTACTGTAGTTCCATGTTAGGAAGAGAAATTAATTGGCTGCCTCTGCTTCACAAAGTTCTGTGGTAAGGAGGCAGTAATAGAAATGGTACCCGGATAGAGATCATCCCTGCTTTTTGTAACAGCATAATGGAACATCAGACCTAAAAACAATATTTAGAGTATGTTTCCATCCCAAATTGTTTTTTTGGTTTTAGATAGCATGGGAAATGGCTAGTCTCACCTGTCACTTTTTACTGCTATCTGTAGCCCTGTTAGGGAGAATTTTTCTCACTTCCTGTCCTGTTGACAACCTTTCACTGGGACAGCAATTTAGGAGAAATCTCCAAAGAGATGCAGACTGCAATAAGTAAATTGTTTTTTTTTATAGAGTAGGGGAAGGCTAGAACTATATTTGATGTCTAGGTCCCTGTAAAGGATTTGTCTCTCACTACCTGTCTAGCTGGCAGTATTGTCACCAGGACAGAAAGAAATTGTCCTAAGGAGACCTCAGAGAGCAATAAAACACGGGGGAGATTCTCACTATCCCTTAATCAAGTTTTGACTGGAGTTACATTTAACTTTATGATCATGTTCAGTTATCTTTAAAATGCCCCCGTCAACTGTTTTTTATGTCTCTGGCATTTCAGTGGTGTCATCTCCATGGGTGGGTTTCAAGGTCTGCAGACTGCCGTGGCAAATTATGATGGTGTCTCACTTACCCTCCCAATTATTTAATTTGCTATTTGGTTGGGAAAATGCAAGAGGAGGGACATCATTTTATAGTGTAACAGAAAAAAGTGAGGCTCCAATATATACAGGAACACAGCCAAAATGAATGGCAAGGACCTCTTCCTACTAGAATCCTCAGAGGGTGGGTGAGGGCCCTCAGAATCCACCTATGACGAAAATTTTAGTCTGGGAGGACTTAACCCTTTAATATCCATGTCTTGTGTTTTCTTTGTTCAAAAGTGAGATCATAATCCTTAGAATACATATTTCCTAGAATTTTGTTATCTTTAACTTTCAGAAGAGTCTGGTTGGTGTTGGCTGGGTTGTCCTTTGAAACTGCAATTTTTCCAGAGCACACTGAAGTGCAAGGAGAACTCTGATTGACACTTTTCAGTCACTTTTAGTACCTAAGGCTTAAAATAATTTTAAACTAATTGCAAACTAATTTCTATTTGTCTCTGCATTAGAGCGATGACTCGTCAGACGAGGGATCTCTTCACATTGACACAGAAGCAAAACCAGCAAGAAATTCCAAAGTGAAAAAAGACAGTGCAAGCTCAGGGGGGATTCTGGACCTCTTGCAAGCCAGCAAAGAAGTTGGTGGCTTAGATTATAACTCTAATAGGTAAGGAGGGTAGACTGTGCTGTGCACCGTATATAATATGAACAGGTGCATTCTACATAAAGTAAAATGATACTTTTATAATGTTTTAAAAATGCTAAAATGGGCAGTTATGTCACTGTCATGTTAAATATCAGGATCTGTTTGTGTATTGGTTAGATTATTGTGAACTTTAAAAAGCACACTTGAATCTGTAGGACACATTACTAAAGCACAGTATTATTTGGGGTAAAAAAGTACCTTTGGCATTAACAAAAAACATAGCTCAGAGTTGTGTCAAGTCACTGATCTCTGGCTACCATTGTGGATGCTTTACATTATTAGGAATTGCATATTGTATTGTTTTCAGTCAGAGGGATAGATGGGAAGCAGAGGGTGCATGCTGTATGTAGTTAAAATGCATATATATATATATATATATCATTACAAGCTATACAAAAACACGCAATGATAAGATTATTTATTTTTGACAGACTATTTTGCCTATGCATCTCTAAAAACAGTAAAAGGCTTTGGATCTAAATCTAACCAAATTACATTTATTTTGCTAAAGGACTGTGTATCATAATCAAGTACTTGATTTCACCATTTCACATGCTTCATTAATGCACAGACCAGTTTATACGTAAGGCAGAGCGGTCAACCCATGGCATACAATCAGTCAATATAGTGAAAGGTTTATTGGTTTCTATAGGTTACAGCAGTGTAGATCAAAGTTAAAATCGAATGCAGTAGTATTGACTTATTAAATAAGGAACAAATGTTTCATAATACAAAACTGCCATGCTTTAAAGTAACTAAGACTGTATAAATTTTATGATGATAAGCTGTAAAATGCTCAGACAGTTTTCGTGCATATTCACTAATGGACAGTTTAAGTAAACGATCCGGCTTTATATGTGGCCGTTAATTGCGCAGAGAAATAGCCAGCGGCAGCTTCTCTTGCTGGTTTTGGTCAGGTTTGATGGTCCGTTTCCTCCACAATTACTTCTGAGAGTTACAGGAGAAGGCCGCACACAGGAAAAGGCTGTAGTCTTACTTTGCATATTACATATGTGATTGGATAAGATTTTAATTTGTTAGAACAAAATAGTTCAAATAAGGACAACACATAACAAATTATAATGATTGAATTTATAGTAGTACTAAAGAAAAAACACCAAAATTTACGTATTAGTTTATTTTTTGTATGGAAATCTAATACAATAATATATATATAGATACACTGTATAATACAATAGGCAATGCTTATGTTTGCTGCTTTGTCTTTTCCAATGCTATAATTTTATTTGCAGCATGTTGGGCCATTTTAATCTCTTAAGGAGGCCTAATGTCTAAAGACTTTTTAAGTGTTAGGACTGTTAACACTAGTCTATTTTCCTGCAATAATACGCGTGAAATTTGCTGCATGAAAATGTATTTTAATAGTAATCTAATTTTCCAATGTGACTGGTTCACATTTGTGTGCTGCAGTCTATGGTATGTTTTTACTGAGAAACCATAAGGGCTCATGCACACAATAAGTGTGGGTTACTGTGCGTTTAGCTGGTGGGAATAGGCCCCCAGTTTTATATAGAGTAGAGAACAGTTTAAATTCTTGTCAATTTCTTTCTTTCTTTCCTGAAACTTTATCTTCATTTCCTGTTCCAGACACACAACAGGAAGTGAGTGAACATTTCTTCAGAGTGATTGGAAATTTCCACCAAGTTGTCAATAAAACACTGTGAGAAGATTTCTCCTTACCTAGGGATTATCCATCAACTGTAAAATTCAAATACAGGCGGTCCCCTAGTTACAAACATCCGACTTACAAACGACTCCTACTTACAAACGGAGGGAGACAACAGGAAGTGAGAGGAAATCTACCCCTAGGAAGGGAAATTCCCTCCTGTAAGAGTTATTATGGGAAAAAGGTGTCTCCACTGAAGCTTTATCACCAATCCTTGTTTCCACAACAACCCAAAATTTTCAAAATCCAATTATCATTGGGACAGGAAGTGAGGTGAAATCTTCTGAACAGAAACATAGACAGCACAACAAACATTAAAGGGGTCTTAACCCTTCCCTATGCTATCCAAAAAGCTTAAAACATTTTTTTTTTGGCTGGAGCTACACTTAAAAAATATAACTGTTCCGACTTACAAACAAATTCGACTTAAGAACAAACCTGCAGTCCCTATCTTGTTTGTAACCCGGGGACCGCCTGTATATAACTTTCTATCCTGTTACGTGCATCCTGGGTGAATCCCCCCCCAACAAAAAAAAATCTGACAGGGTTTTCGACAGTTTCCTATTGTAGCAAAAACTGAAAAAAAAAATTTCAGACTTGCCAAAGTATATGTCTTGCTAATAACAGATACCACAAGATTCTTAGATGTTTGTAGATACCCCTAATTTCTGCAGACATTGTATTAGGAAGTGAGATGAACTGTTAAACAGTAACACAGACAAATACAATTGATTATCTTAATCCTACCTTACAGGACACAGGCTGAGTATTCATCAACTTTTGGGCTCTTACCTTCAGGTGATTGGACAAATAGTATGGCACAGCTAGAACTCCCATCAAATTTTAATTTGAGATCAGCCTATAGAAAAAAATATTCCAGCCAATCCAGAAAGGAGAGGCAGTATCATTGCACTGACAGACTGATCAGAGGCACTATTGAGAGTAAAGTCTACTTTATATACAGTTTTCATAGCTGCTAACTATAGTCTGCTAGAGAGCTGTGACACATAAAGGGGGCAAAGAAGAGATTAGCACAGACTCTATGCATAGATACTATTAGATAGTATAAAATGAAGAATGGTATAAGCCACCTAAACCCTTTCCTTGCATGATAGATTTAGAGAAGTACAGCCAAAGCTCGTTTGGCTGTATTTCCCCTGTGGATCACAGGAGTGCAGTTAGTCCTGCACTCCTCTGACCCATTTTCAGCAGACCGCTGTCGCCTGATGTCACAGAGTCGGCCCAGGCTTGGGCAAGATCATGACAATGAAGTGGGGATCTGCCCACATGCCTGGACCGGCACCCAGCTCAGCCTCTTAGTGAGTCGCTGAGAGGCTGAGCTGGCTGCTCCCGTATCCTCCACAGCACAGTGCTCCAGTGAGCACCGGGGGGGGGGGGGGGGGGGGGGG
>BLSH010149993.1:405128-415588 GCA_018402905.1 Glandirana rugosa | reverse complement strand
CCCCCCCCCCCCCCCCCCCCAATAAATAAATAAGAAAGCATTGTTAAAAGAAAAATAACAAAAATAATTTAAAAAATAAAATTGTAAAATAGAAATAAAAAACTACTGACACAGTCCATGCATCATCAGTGCTGCATATTAGTGCCACTGTGACATTAAAAAAAGTATCGGTAATCGGTATCGACGAGTACTTGAAAAAAGTATCGGTAATTGTACTCGATCTTAACAAAGTGGTATCGGTGCAAACCTAGGAATGACTGTCAGAGGCTAGGGGACACCTTAACCAGTATATATGGAGAGTAATAATCAAGCGCAACCCACTTTAACGTGTTTACATATCAAATTAACAAGCCACCTAAATACTAAATTGCTTTCTGTCCAATATGCTCCAGTGATATACAAAAAACTATATACAAAATATTCTCTTCTATAAGAGTTGTGACAATATGTGAGGCGAAGTGGTAGACGGACGCTACCTGTCGCCTCGTATGTGTTTATGTGAACTGGATTAAGCGTCCGGTCCGGCTTTTACCAGCCACCATGGCAGGGCTGGTTCCGGTCCGGAGCTTGTGGTCTACTGGAGTCCACCAGCAGGTGAACTTAAAATAATCAGGAAGAGATCTCACTATAGAGCTCTGGCCTGAACCTCAGAGAGGGATCTGAGGGAGGTCTGTGTCTGTTGGGACTTTAAAAGACAAGGTTTGCATTTCTGCTGATTTGTGGTTGTCGGGGGGCCAGCCCCACACCGTATAGTGAGGAAACTATACTGTCTAGTTTAGCGCTGGACGGCAAGGACTTATTTTTATCTTTTGCTTTGTTTTACCTGCAAAACCTTATTTATCAATAAACCTGGCAAGCTGCCAGATTTTAAGGAAAGTTGCCTGCAGGCTGACTATTTTTCCTTTGGAAAGCTGATTCCCACAAGCTAATCTCCCACACAGTGTTGCTATCACAAATTATTGTGCAAATAAAAATGAACATATTGTGCAACAACAGTCTTATTTCCTTTCACCGCTGTGTACAATTCACTTCAAAAAGGTGCAAGCCCACAACCAGTGCTCTAACAGATAAGCTGCCACAAAATGATGACCTTTCTTATAGGTAAAGGTCTGCAGCGCTTATTTACAAAACCCCATCTCCCACGATCCCCCTATTTTCATCATAGTCTTCCTCTTCCAGGCAATGCAATAAATAAAAAGCTGGGAGAGAAAAAATGTGATGAAAATATAAGGATCACGGGAAATGGAGTTTTGTAAATAAGCGTTGCAGAGCTTTAGATCTAAGAGAGGTCATAATTTTACGGTGAGTTATCTGTGGGAGCACTAGATATTGCACCTTTTCAAGTGCATTGTACACAAGAGTGGAAAAGGATACTAATTAAAACGTTAGTAAAGGTTAACCCCCCCTCCTCACACCTATCCTGTACACCCTTTATAAAAAAAGATCTGTGTATTTTCCTTTTTTTATCTGATCTGGTCATATATTCAGCAGCTTTGGCTGCTCGACAACAATGGCCCTTCTGCTCTCGGGAATCCCTCCTCTTCCCTATAGCAGCTGCTTTTGGGTGAAGTTCTGCTTTAGCCTTATCTTCCACTTAAGAAGATACACATAAACTATTGCACAAAGAACTCATGGACATTGATTTGTGATTGTAACACTA
Source organism: Glandirana rugosa (assembly GCA_018402905.1). Lineage (NCBI taxonomy): Eukaryota > Metazoa > Chordata > Amphibia > Anura > Ranidae > Glandirana > Glandirana rugosa. Next base: position 413,928 of record BLSH010149993.1, on the reverse strand, counting down.
TAATAGTAGTAAATATTTTGTATACAGTTTTGCTTACATATCACCAAGGTATATATTTCATGCACAGAAATTAATTTTGTTTTTGGGTAGCTTGCTTATTTTGATATGTATACAGGTTGAAGTGGCTTGCACTATATTTTTCAATATCTCCAGGTAGGCGTTTAACACTTACTTAACTACTTTACTTATTTGCTTTAGATATCACAAAATATTACCTTAACTAGCAGTATTTTTTAAGAATGTTGACTTTATATACAGTGGGGAAAATATTTGATCCTCTGCAGATTTTGTATGTTTGTCAGCTTACAAAGAAATGAAGGGTCTATAATTTTTATCATAGTTCTATTTTGAATGATAGAGACAGAATGTCAACCAAAAATCCAGAAAACAAAACACATACAAAAAAATTCTATAAATTAAGTTGCAGTTCAGTGATTGTAAAGTCTTGTTTTTTAAAAATAAAAATAATAACAAACATGTTATACTTATCTCCTCTATGCAGTTGGTTTTACACAGAGCAGCCTGGATCCCCCTCTTCTCGGGTCCCTCTTTGCTGCTCCTGACCCCTCCCTCCTGTCGAGTGCCCCCACAGCAAGGAGCTTGCTATGGGGGGCACTCAAGCCGAGTCACAGCTCCTTGTGTCCTTTCAGACACAGAGCCCCGACCCTGCCCCCTCTCTCCCCCGATTGGCTAACTGACTTTGATTGATAGCCGCGGGAGCCAATGACACTGCTGCTGCATCTGTCAATAAGGAGTAGAGTCTCGGACGGCTAAGACACTCGTGCACATCGCTGGAGAGAGATGGGCCTCAGGTAAGTATTAGGGGGTGCTGGGGAGGCTGCTACACACAGAATGTTTTTTTATCTTAATGCATAGAATGCATTAAGATAAAATAACTCCTGCCTTTACAACTCCTTTAAGATTTCTTGGCTGTCTCTTGGCAATTCTAATGCCTCGTACACACGGTACAACACGTTCAACAATTGGCTGTTGGCGGTTGTGTCTAGCGTACTGACATGAGTCAAGCAATCGGCCAACAAAGCCGAATGTAGTGACGTGTTATGAGCATATAACGAGGAAGTTCAGGTAAATGTGATATGTGAATTAGGAACACAGGTTTACACGACCGAGCACTTCCTGGATTCAGAGCATGCGTGTTTGCACTTTCAACTTTTGTTGGGCCAACTTCTGTACACACGATTCAGTCGTACAACAGCTTATTGGCCAACAAAAGTTTTCTAGTTTTCACAGCCCACTTCTGTTGTACGACTGTCGAACGTCGGCTGTTGTAATTGCGTGTACTAATGGTCGGATTAGCGTATAACAAGGTGTTGTACGTCCGTTGTTGTACGACAGTTGCACCGTGTGCATGGGCCATACGTTTCAGCTCCCTCCATAAATCTTCTATAGGATTAAGGTTTGGAGACTGGCTAGACCACTCCATGAACTTAATGTGCTTCTTTTTGAGCCACTCCTTTGTTGCCTTGGCGGTATGTTTTGGGTCATTATCATGCAGAAAGACCCATCCACAACCCATCTTCAGTGTTCTGGCTGAGGAAGGTTCTCATCCAAGATTTTACAAAACATGTCCCCATCCATTGGCCCCTCAATGTGGCATTTAGCAGAGAAACAGCCCCAAAGCATAATGTTTCCATCTCCGTACTTGACTGTAGGGATGGTGTTCTTAGGGTCATACTCAGTATTTTTCTTCCTCCAAACATGGCGAGTCTAGTTAATGCCAAACAGCTAGATTTTGGTCTCATCTGACCACAGCACTTTCTCCCAATCATTCTCTGAATCATCTAGATGTTCATTGGTATGACTGTACATGTGCCTTCTTAAGGAGGGGGACTTGCCGTGTTTGGAGGAAGAAAAATGCTGACTATGACCCTAAGAACACCATCCTTACAGTCAAGCATGGAGGTGGAAACATTATGCTTTGGGGCTGTTTCTCTGCTAAAGATATAGACCGACTTTGCTGCATTGAGGGCCCAATGCATGGGGCCATGTATTGTAATATCTTCGATAAGAACCTTCTTCCCTTAGCTGGGAACAATGAAGGTGGGTCATCAATCAATGACCCAAAACATCCTACCAAGGCAACAAAGGATTGGCTCAAGAAGAAGCACGTTAAGGTCATGAAGTGGCCTAGCCAGTCTCCAGACCTTAATCCTATAGAAAATTTATGGAGGGAGCTGAAACTACGAGTTGCCAAGCGATAGCCAAAAAACCTTAAGGATTTAGAAATCTGTAAAAAAGAGTAGACGAAAATCCCTCCTGAGATGTGTGCAAACCTAGTCACTAACTACAATAAACGTCTTACCTCTGTTCTTGCCAACTAGGGTTTCTCCACCAAGTACTAAGTCATGTTTTGCTTGGGGATCAAATACTTCTTTTACTCACTGAACTGCAACTCAATTTATAACATTTGTATCATGTGTTTTTCTGGATTTTTGGTTGATGTTCGGTCTCTATTATTTAACTACTTCAACCCCGGAAGGATTTCATACTTTAGGTCCAGAGCCCTTTTTGCGATTCGGTGCTGCGTCGCTTTAACTGACAATTGCGCGGTCGTGCGACGTTGTACCAAAACGAAATTTGCGTCTGTTTTTTCCCACAAATAGAGCTTTCTTTTGGTGGTATTTGATCACCGCTGTGTCCATTCTGATCTCCACTATAAACAAAAGAAGAGCGACAATTTTGCAAAAAAAAAAACAAATTTCTTACTTTTCGCTAAAATACAAATCCAAAAAAAAATATAAAACAACATTTTTTTCAACGGTTTTGGCCGATTTTATATTCTTCCTCATATTTGTGATTAAAAAAAATCGCAATCTGCGTTTATTGATTGGTTTGCGCAAAAGTTGCCGCGTTTACGGATGATGAGAATTCATTTTTGGGGTTTTTATTTTTTATTTATTTTTTTAGTAATGGCGGCGATCTGCGATTTTTAGCGGTACTGCGATATTAGGATGGACATGTCGGACCATTTTGACACTTTTTTGCACCATTGGCATTTATACAGCGATCGGTGCTATAAAAATGCACTGATTACTGTGTAAATGCCATTGGCAGTGAAGGGGTTAACCTGCAGGGAGCGCTCTAAGGGTTAACTGTGTTCCCTGGGCGTGTTCTAACTGTGTGTGGGCTGCCCTAGCAGGGGAAGGGGAGCGATCACAGCTTCCATATAGAGGAAGGCTGTGATCACAGCCCTTCCCCCTGTCACAGAACGGAGATCCGTGTTTACATTCACGGACCTCCGTTCTTTCACTCTGGGGGGGGGCATCGCGGGTAGCCGGCGGAGATCGAGTCCGCCGCACCCACTCCCTGGCCCCCATGGACACAGTGAGCGCGCTTCCGGCGGCGCGCGCACGGTCACAGTGCTCGATCTCGCAGCCGCCGTCGTATGACGGCATTTTGCGATATCGAACCACTTTGTCGCCATCAAGCTGCGGTTGGCGGTCGGCAAGTGGTTAAAATACACCTATGGTAACAATTATAGACCCTTCATTTTTTTGTAAGTGGGAAAACTTACAAAATCTGCAGGGGATCAAATAATTATTTTCCCCACTGTATATTAATATGCTTTGGCGATGCGCTTTCCACTGGAATGAACATACAGAGTCATTTGTAGATAAAACTATCTTCAAACTGCAAAATTAGAGTTAGCTTTGATTACATTTTAAAGCATTTATCCTCAATTGAAATGGTAAATCTGATAGTTTCAGATCATTATTTCACTGTTGTCTGTGTTTTCTTTTATTTATTTTTCCTTATATTTGCTTTGTTTGCTCTTTCCCCAAAATAAATTAATTTAGTAAATTTGAAATTCACATTATCCATCTGCTTGGTTTCTAAAAGTCGCTCTAATTTATTCCTCAATATGGCATCACAAGAATCATATTTTAAGATCATTAGATTATTAACGATATTTAATTAGAACCATGCAATAATACAAAAATGAGTATGATTGCCTAAGCACATTATTTTAGGCATCATTAATTGTTTTTGAACTCACATGATAGCAGAGTGAATATTTGCCGTAACTATATTTTAAGGTTAGCATGTAATTTTTTACAAAATCACTGAAAATGGATTAAGATGATTGAACTTTAAAATTATATTTTGTCCTTCTTTATTGATTTTATCTTAAAGCGGAGTTCCACCTTTCCTTAGGTTTATTAAAAGTCAGCAGCTACAAAAAGTGTAGCTGCTGACTTTTAATAAACCGACACTTACCTGTCTCCCGGTCCAGCGATGGAGCCGCACGGAGCCTCGCTCCTCTCCCCCTCACCTCCACAACGCCGGCATTGCTACTGTGGGCACCTGGCCGCGGCTTCACGGCCGGGCGCACACTGCGCATGCGCGAGCGGCGCTGCGCATTGTGATTGGTCCCGAAGTCTTCTAGGACCTGTCCTGTGTCCCAGAAGACTTCGGGAGGGAGGGGGAAGGAGTCCTTCCACTTCCGATCGCCTAAGGCGACCGGGGCGGAAGTACCCCTAAAAATAGGGTATCCCCACCCCCCCTCCTCCCCAAAAGCTCCGTTTCAGCATCTGGAGCTGGGGAGGAGGACTTAAAGCGGAAGTTCCACTTTTGGGTGGAACTCCGCTTTAAACAATAATTTCATAGTTAATACACATGACCGTGTAGCTAAAATAATTTCCCAGTTCAACAAAATGGGCCTACTCTTATTAAGACAGAGCTTCAGAAAAAAAAGCATGTTGTAATGCTGTGCTATGCACATATAAAGAAATGTAAAACATAGGCCTTGAAGGCTTGGGTCTAAAATGCTTTTTTTGCACTGCATTTATACGCAGCTGTAATGGTCTGAGCCTGCTTTATTTTCATTTTTTGAAATTTACTATTTCTATTGATTTTTTTTTTTTATTTATATTAATTTTTTTTTGCTAACAAACTTGCAGAAGTTCTGAAGTTCTGAGACCATCCAGTAGTAACTGTTTTTTTGGGGCCTTCTTTGCCAAATTGAATTTCAATACGGCCCCATATGAACAGTGCAGGTGGGTGGTGTGTAGGTTGAACCTTCTGGGTGAATCAGACTCTGCTTGTTAATAATAATAATAAATATAAAATACTCTTATGCAATATTTTATTACCCTAAACAAGTGAATAGAAATATATATTTTTCTTGAGCATTATAAATTAGGAAGACAATATATACAAAGACAGTATATTCCCTTAAAACAAGTAAACAAGAAATGTAAACTTTCCAAATTAATTAATACATGTACTAAAATGATAGCATACTTTTCCAGTAGGGAATATCAGCTCAGTATGTGGGGTTGAATGGGAATTTATTTCCCACATGTACACATGGATGGGGTAAAATATACAGTTGTCCCTATAAGCACTAACTTACAGTATCTTACAAAAGTGAGTACACCCCTCATGTTTTTGTAAATATTTTATTATATCTTTTCATCTGACTACACTGAAGAAATTACACTTTTCTACAATGTAAAGTAGTGAGTATACAGCTTGTATAGCAGTGTAAATTTGCTGTCCCCTCAAAATAACTCAACATACAGCAATTAATGTCTAAAGCGCTGGCAACAAAAGTGAGTACACCCCTAAGTGAAAATGTCCAAACTGGGTCCAAAATGTCAATATTTTGTGTGGCCACCATTATTTTCCAGCACTGCCTTAACCCTCTTGGGCATGGAGTTCACCAGAGCCTCACAGGTTGCCAGTGGAGTCCTCTTCCACTCCTCCATAACGACATCAGGGAGCTGGTGAATGTTAGAGACCTTGCTCTCCTCCACCTTCCGTTTGAGGATGCCCCACAGATGCTCAATGGGGTTTAGGTCTGGAGACATGCTTGGCCAGTCCATCACCTTTACCCTCAGCTTCTTTAGCAAGGCAGTGGTCATCTTGTAGGTGTGTTTGGGGTCGTTATCATGTTGGAATACTGCCCTGTGGCCCAGTCTCTGAAGGGAGGGGATCATGCTCTGCTTCAGTATGTCACAGTACATGTTGGCATTCATGGTTCCCTCAATGAACTGTAGCTCCCCAGTTCCAGCAGCACTCATGCAGCCCCAGACCATTATACTCTCACCACCACGCTTGACTGTAGGAAAGACACACTTGTCTTTGTACTGTGTGTTTGTGGGTTTTCTTGTGCATCATCTTTAGAAGAGGCTTCCTTCTCTGCAGCAATGCTGGCAGCACTCATACGTCTATTTTCCAAAGACAACCTCTGGATATAACGCTGAGCACGTGGACTCAACTTCTTTGGTCGACCATGGCGAGGTCTGTTCTGAGTAGTACCTGTCCTGTTAAACCGCTGTATGGTCTTGCCACTGTGCTGCAGCTCAGTTTCAGGGTCTTGGCAATCTTCTTATAGCCTAGGCCATCTTTATGTAGAGCAACAATTATACACTGTTATACAAGATGTACACACACTACTTTACATTGTAGAAAAGTGTAATTTCTTCAGTGTTGTCACATGAAAAGATATGATAAAATATTTAAAAAGATGTGAGGGGTGTACTCACTTTTGTCAGATACTGCATGTACTTAACATTTTAGATTGATAATCATACTGCTGTTTGCAGGAATGTAAAGGATTTATACACGCAAAACACCTTTAAAATGTCATTTCCTGAAGCCATCACAAAGTACAACCTTCTTGGCTTTAGTCTTTCATAGTTTTTATATTCTTACACCAAGCTTGCACAATTTCTGAAACCTGGCCAAAGCATCCTGGAGCTATTGCCCATTAGAAGCTCCTAATTATTTGGTCCTCTTTTGGAACCAAATCCCTCTGTTTCTCTCTTTCCCTCAGGTTTCCCTCTACTGGGTCTGATGAATATCTCTATATGAATGAATGTAACTGCCCAAATGGGTTTATATGCCACTAGACATTTTATCATTTTTCGTATGATAGATTTGCTGGTATAAAAGAAAGGTAGTGGTGTAAAAAGCACCAATAAGTTTACCATTTTTTGTGTGTTAAAGTTTTCCTTGTCTGCATGATTGAGAGTGTGGCGAGGTTGTGTCTTTTGTCTAAATATTTCCTTTTTCCCATCTTGTAAAGTTGGAAAGCATACAGATATTAAAAATATATTTAATATAATACCATCCAATAGGGTGATGAGGATAGTCGTTTTCTTGTGGTCCAGTTTCCACAGATCAGTCCAGTAGTCTTTGAGTAAGACAACTCTGTGGAAATAGTTTTGCCAAAGTAGCGATAAGCTTTGTGGAATCCAAAAGTAACGATAATTAACTAGCTAGTCTGAATAACCAGCGCCAACAAAAAATAAAATCTTAACATAATGTAACTAATGCGTGGTCATGTACAACCTGCTTAAGGTTGGCCATGCATTATACAATTTTCTTGTACAATTTTCCATTAGATGTATCAAACACTTTCAATGTGTATGCAATCAGGCAGGCCCTTGCACTACATAGTTTAAGTTAAATCTAAAGGAAATTGAATAAGAAAATTGTATAATGTATGGTCAGCTTAACAATGCTGCTAAAACTATTGAGTTAAGCCTCGTACACACAATGAGAATATCGGACAAAGGATCGTTCACTTTTTTTTTTTGCATGCTAGTCTCATTTTGAAAATGAAGAATTTACTTAAAGTAGTTGTAAACCATTACATATACCCAGTGAAGTGACTAGCCTCAGGTGAGACACAGAAATGAATCGAATCCTCCTACGAAAGTTGTACCTGTCTATCTGCAATATTCTCTTCTGCATATCCATTCAAAGTGCTGAATTTCAAAGCTTTTCTGAGAGTTAAAAAAAGGATCAGAGAACTGAAATTACACTCTGCGGATCTCAGTGAGGAGAGCTCTGAAAGTTGATTGGAGGGAAGAGCCCCCCCCCCGAACACACACACAGCACACAGAAACAGAACTGAGACTGTCAATCTGCTGGAGGTCCCTCCCCTGTCACCATTTTTCTCTTGGTGTCAGGAAAGCTTGTCAAAAGTGATTCATGCTGATAGCAGAGTAATGAAGCAGCAGACAGAAATTACACTTAGCGCTCTTAATTAATACAAGTCCACACTGTAGAGGGATATGCGTTGTTTATATTTCATTCCTGAGGTTTACAACCACTTTAAGTTATGAAAATTATCATATGACAGAATACAACTTCGGAAGTGATGTATTGTATTGTAATGTATTCTTTCATTTCTGAGCATGCGCGGCCTTGGTCACTCTATTTTTTTTTTTTTTTTTTGATGAATACTGTACTCATTAACTGAAAATCGCTCGTTCTGTTATCACCCGAGAAAAATTTTTGCGTCTGTCCCTTCGGATAATTTTGCATGAACTGTCGTGATCGGCTCTCGAAAGCTGTGTACTAATGGTCAGATTATCGTACAACCAATTAGAAAGCGGTATTTTTTGTCCGATTCAACTCCTGTGTGGAAGCGGTTATGTCTAAAGCAGAAAAAGGATCCTTTGCACCATAATGAAGCAATAATTATTCTTGAAAAAACATGCCAACTTTAAATAAAACGAAGTAATACCACGTTTCCTAGGAAAAAGACGAAATCTGTATTGGCGAAGGTGTGTCCTCAACTTAGCCTGTTTTTTATGGCGAAAGATTAACCAACATGCTATTAGACTGGTAATCATGTGTCGAAAGCTCTCGGCTAGTGCTGTCAAGTACGTTTTAATAGGCTTCCCTGTCTGCGTTTTTAAAAAGAGCCCACTATTGTCTTGCTCGCTAAAAGTCAATTACTCATGTCATAAGTAGTTTTTTTTTTTTTTTTTTATCTCACTGGTTCCGGCGCGTACGAGTCTTTACTTTCTTATGTAATGTT
>BLSH010149993.1:385952-404579 GCA_018402905.1 Glandirana rugosa | reverse complement strand
CCCCCCCCCCCCCTTTGCTAAATCATGACTGAACTGTGATTAATCACATTTTTTGGAAAGCAAAGTTAAATTTCACTTGCCACACCAGGCCTCATTACTGCCTGATCCGTTGAATCAAGAAATTACTTATATAGAAGCTGTCTGAAGAACGTTGAAAGATCTCAAAAAGCAGCACATCATGCCGCAATCTGAAGAAATTCAAGAACAGATGAGAAACAAAGTAATTGACATGTATCAGTCTGGAAAGGGTTACAAAGCAATTTCTAAGGCTTTGGGACTTCAGAGAACTATGGTGAGAGCCATTATCCACAAATGGAGAAAACTTGGGACAGTGGTGAACCTTTCCAGGTGTGGCCAGCCTACTAAAATTACTCCAAGAGCACAACGACAGAAAGAGACTGGGGAAAAATGGCATCCATGGGAGAGTTCCACAGCAAAAGTCATGGCTGTCCAAAAAGAACACAAAGGCTCATCTCGCACTTGCCAAATAACATATTGATTATCCTGAAAACTTTTGGGCAAATATTCTTTGGACTGATGAGACAAAAGTTGAATTTTTTGGAAGGTGAGCATCCCCTTACATTTGGCGTAAAACAAAATCAGCATTTCATAAAAAGAACATCATACCAATAGTCAAATATGGTGGTGGTAGTATGATGGTCTAGGGCTGCTTTGCAGCTTCAGGACCTGGACAACTTGCCATAATTGATAGAACCATGAATTCTGTGCTCTACCAGAAAATCCTGAAGGAGAATGTCCGGTCATCAGTTTGTGACCTCAAGTTTAAGCACACCTGACTTATGCAATAGGACAATGATCTAAAACACACCAGCAAGTCCACCTCTGAGTGGCTCAAAAACAAAATTAAGGTTTTGGAGCGGCCTAGTTAAAGCCAGGACTTAAATCCGATTGAGGTGCTGCGGGATGATCTTAAACAGGCCTTTCATGCTCAAAAACCCTCCAATGTAGCTGAATTAAAACAATTCTGCAAAGAAGATTGGGCCAAAATTCTTCCACAGCTAAAGTAAAAGACTCGCTGCCAGTTATTGCAAATGCTTGATGGCAGTTGTTGCTGCCAAGGGTGGCACAACCAATCATTGGGTTTAGGGGGCCATTTCTTTTTCACATAGGGTCAGTTAGGTTTGGACAAATTTTTTTCCCTGATAAATGAAATCATCATTTAAAACTGCTTTTTGTATTTACTCAGGTTATCTTTGTGTAATATTAACATTTGTTTGATGATCTGAATCATTTAAGCGTGACAAATATGAAAAAAAAAAATCAGGAAGGGGCAAATACTTTTTCACAGCACTGTAGGCGTAAACTCTAAGGGCTCATTTCATCCCAGGGTGGTTTATAGCCGTGCATTTAACCCTTGTTGTGTTAAGCCAGCCCATTCATATGTATCACATTGAAATACGGTATAATGCATTGAGTTGCAGTGCAGTGCAACATAAGTGTGTCTTGGGAAAAATGTGAATGGAACTGCAGTGCACCAACACACAAACCTGTGTTACTGCAGCACAATGGTGTGAAAGCCCTTATGAAAGAATGACGATGCAGGAGCACAAATGGGACACAGGGACAATGCGTTGTCACCCTAAAACAGGAAGTGGTTGACCAAAGATCTTGGCAAGATTACCAGATATTATTTCAGCAAAAGCAGCAGATTTATAATTATTGACAATGGCTTTTGAAATCAAATTAACATGTTACAGCTTACAAAAGATATAAGGTTTACATATATTTTAACCCCTTCTCCCAAGCTGTACACATATTTGTGGCAGCACGGTGGTGGGCCTTTTATGGTGCAGCCAAATATATGCATAACTTTGTGCCGGGAGTATGCTTAGTCGCCAGATTATAGCACTGTGACCACACTGTCACTTAGCAATGTTTGGGAGCTCCCAATCTCTTGAACACTGTACAGCCAAAGTGATCACATAATCAGGATGCCCAGGAAATGTTTCTGGTTTTAGGAGTGTTGATGGAAAGGGGGTTAACAATTCTTTCCCAAAAAACATTATTACATGCTTCAGAAACTGGTCTGATTCTTAGTAGTAGGTGAAAAGTTGAAATGCTACTTAAACATTTATGGAACTGAAGGTCCCAGTGCAGTAAAATGTTCTAATTAAACACATTTCTTAAGTTGAATGCGTTGCAGACTTTGAGCATGTGATGTATGTCCGAAAAAGCTTAATTGAAGCAGATGATGTACAGCCTGTCCCCCGCTGCCTCTCCCTCTACTGCTCTTCATTGCATTTTGACAATCAGAACTTGCTGTGTAAAATTAACATGTTGCTTCTGAACAATGTTTACATCACTGTCCAGAAGCTCCGTTAAAAAAATACAACATTATTGTTGCTTTGTATTTACATTGATTCATAACAGATCAAAGGGGTGACCTTTGATCTGCATATAATGTCCGTTTAAAGCAACCTGAGATGTACAAAGAAAAAACAAAAAAATGTAATATAATTTAATACCTATTTAGCCCCTAATTAACACTTAAGTTACCCCTAGTGATCTCCCATTTAGTCTGTCATCCCTTCTCCCATAAGCTATTTTTTTCTTTTTTTTTTAAAACCATTAATATTTCTATTTTTGTTTTTTATTCATTTTTTGTAATTTTTTTTTCAACATTTTTAAAAAGTCTATTTCATTTGTAAATAACTTTGCAATGCTTTGTACCAGAATTGTAATTTGAGTGTCATTATCCTGTAACTAAGACAAATCATAGAATAAAATGCATATTTTTTATTTACAGTATCACTATTTGAAAAAAAAAAAGAACCTGTTACAATCACTTTGGAAGCTAGGTTCGCTAAAAAAAAAAAATGTTTACTGCACTGGGAGCTATACCTCTCATGAGATACCTTCCCAGGGCACTACTATATAAAGCACCAATTCATACAGTGCTGTTACTGGCCATTCATTTATAGAAACAGATTTACAATTACTACTAGAAATAAAAAGAGATCTGAAGTATGAAAAGATCTGAAAGATGAAAATCTTTATTTAATGAGAGAAGGTGTCTGATATCTGAATCGGAAACATGGTCCATTTTCCAATAAAAATTGTAGGTTCTATTGATAAGGATGCCATATTTTGCCACAAATGAATCAGCATAATAATTTGAATGGACATTAGAAAATAAAGCCAGCCATAGACAGATCGAAATGTGGCCATTTCAACAGGGACCGGCTGAATTTCAATCCATCTATGGGCAGGCTGTTGTACTGAAGTCGACCTAGCCTGTTTTTTTTTTGTTCGATCACCCGCTGTCAGAATACAGGAGAGATTCCCCCATCAATACCGATTATGTTGATGGGGGAATCAAGCAATTTTCTTTCCCTCAACCCATGGTTTAAAGTGCAGGGACCTCTAGTTACTGCAGCAAACTTCCAAACCCTCCCGAAATGGCTAAATGCCAGGCTTTTCTGACAGGCGAAACTCTCAACACTTCCAGGGAGTGTTAGAACTTACTGCTAATCCATTCCTATTCACGTTCCTATTGGCCCAACATTGTGATCTACAGCCTCGTTGGTCAGTAGGAATGTGCAGGAGGCGGGCAGTGCTGAAGCTTTACCGGTCAGAGTGGCTCAATATTTGGCTGTGACAGGTAGGTTCAGGAGGCTTCTGCAGGTATATGTACATTATCCTTTTTTTTTCTCCATGGGAGAATCTATATGAGCACCTAATAAAGGGGAGGTGTCTTCAATGACAACATAGTGAGGGTTAAAAATACAGTTTTTACATTAAAATAATTTTAATATGATCTTCACATATTTTTTTCTTGCTCTTCTATATACAGTATTTGTATTAAACACAGCTATTAAATAGCACATTGAGGATAGCCACACAGAACTTGCGGTATTTTCAATGAGCCTGCTATAGACTTAAAGTGGTTCTAAAGGCAGAAGGTTTTTTATCTTAATGCATTAAGATAAAAAAAAAACATGTGTGCAGCAGCCCCCCTCAACCCCCTAATACTTACCTGAGCCCCATCTCGATCCAGCAGTGTTGCAAGAGAGATTCGGCTGTTCGGGACTCTCCCTCCTGATTGGCTGGGACACACAACGGGTGCCATTGGCTCCTGCTGCTGTGAATCAAAGTCAGTGAGCCAAAGAGGAGAGAGAGGGGGTGGGGTCAATGGACACGCAGAGCAGTGGCTCGGCTCGGGTGCCCCCATAGCAAGCCACTTGCTGTGGGGGCGGGAGGGAGGGGCCAGGAGCACCGGTGAGGCACCCGAGAAGAGGAGGATCTGGGCTGCTTTGTGCAAAACCACTGCATAGAGCAGGTATGACATGTGTGTTATTTTTAAATTAAAAAAAAAAAACACAAGTCTTTAGTATCACTTTAATTGAACAAGCTGAAGTTAGAAGCTGATTGGCTACCATGTACAGTTGCACCAGATTCTGAGTGCTCAAGTTATAGTAAATCTCCCCCACTGTACAGCATTGCAAAGCAAGAAGTAGAGCCTGGGTATGTAATAGGCAAAAATAAAAAATGGCTGCCCCCAGTTACATATGTAATACAAAATTAAAAGCAAAGTTTAAAAACATTACTACACATTCATATTATCATTTATCGAAAGTTAATGGCTTTTACATGTGCCTTATATTTAAAATACAGTTGAGACTCTTCGTTCTCTTTAAGTTTGGCCCATAAAAGTGTAGTCATTTAGGGTCATGAGATATAACTGGAATAATTGACTTCCCAGTAAGAATATTTGTACATGTTTGGCATTTTTGGTCAACCACACTGTACCACATCTCAATCTACAGATATTCGAAAGATTAGGTACAATTTTCTGTATCAGTTTCCAGCCCGTATCTATGGCCAGCTTTAGAGTACTGCTTTTTATCTTGTAACAGTTTACTGATTAAGGTGCGCAGTTAATAAGCCCACATGCCTCCAGCCGTAACCCCCGTAACCAAAACATCATTGAAATGAAAGAAAAAGATGCACAACCACTGCTTTAAAATTGGCCTTGTAGAACAGTTCTGGCAACATTGGGTTCATTAGGGGAAAATGGGAATGATGGTATTTGTAATGCTTATTAGAAATGATTTTGTTGTAAAAGTTCACCATTTACAAAATGAAAAGTCATTAAGACAGTAAAAAAGCAAAGTTCTTATGTGAGGTCATCAATTGATCAAGGTGTGTTTCGTCTTCTGTGTTCCATTATAGAACCCTTTCAGAATGAGTCATGTGACACAAGCGGGCAGGACCTGTGTCTTAAGTACAAAAGGACAGCTGGGAACGAGCACAAAAGCGAAAAAGGTATCACAGCAAACAAACCAGACTTTTTTTTCTGCCAAAAATGTTTTTATTTATTTTTTTATTTTTTTGTGCAATATTCAGTAACAGAGTTTTGGATTGTGTTCATTTTATGTTTCTCTGTTCCTTAGCCAAGTACCACATTTCATTACACCCCCTATAGATACATGTAGCATTTCTGGGATGTGCACATACTGTAAAAAATAGTGGAGTTCCAGAATATTTGCATTGTCTTCAGTCTTGTTATAACCCAATCAGTGGATCTGTGAATGGATTGAATGCTAGAAAATCTTGTTAAATTTATGAAACTGGTGGTTGGTTCAGTCACTGTTGGTTTAGGATATAACCAGAATCTTCAACCTTTAAATTATTATAACATTTAAACTGTAGAATTTGCGAATGTACACACAAATTGTATGAAGATTCACTCCAATTATGAGAACATGCGCAGATAAAATAAGTTTGCAGTGATTTGCTTTGTCGGGATTGGGCACATTGTGTGAAAATTTGTCAATTCCTTTAGTAATTCAGTATGTTTGTTTCATCCTATTGAACCACTTCAATACTGGGCACTTTCACCCCCTTCCTGCTCAGGGCGATTTTCAGCTTTCAGTGCTGTCACACTTTGAATGACAATTGCACCCTCATGCAACACTGTACCCATATGACATTTTTATAATTTCTTTTGAGGCAGATAGAGCTTTCTTTTGGTAGTATTTAATCATTACTGGGTTTCTGTTTTTATTTTTAGCAAATAAATAATTTTTCTTCTTCAAAGATGGACGCTGATGAGGCTGCATTGATGGGCACTGATGAGGCGCCACTGATAGGCACTGATGAGTCTGCAATGATAGGCAGCACTGATAATCAGTGTCCTGATTATCGGTGTAAACAATGTGCTGACAGGCTTGCCGGTTAACGGCTCTCCTTTCCTCACACGGTGGGAGGAAAGGACTGCTGATAACCAGCAAGTCTTTTTACATTTGATCAGCTGTGACCAGACACAGCTGATCACATGGTAAAGGGCTACTGTGATTGGCCCTTTACAGTGATCTGTGATCAGCTATTTCCAAAGGACACATCGGTCACAGAGTGTACCAGATGCATGCCCCAGGGGGTTTAAGGGAGGCTGGGTTCTGGGAGGACATCCATGGACACCTTCCCAGAACTGGACTAGCATGCTCTAGCTGTCTTTTGGCTATTGCGTAGTGGGGAAGTAGTTAAGCTGGTCCACTCAAGTCTAATGCTGGTCATACAAGTAGCAAATTTAGGCAGTTTTAGGGCTCATGCAAACTGGGGCTTTTGTAAACATTTTTCTACTGGCAGAAGAAAAAAATGCTCCAAAACTTCGTTTTTGCAGAAGCTTTTTAGGCACATTAACCACTTGGGCATTTATTTATATAATATTTATAAATATAATTGGCCAGAATATTAATTTATTCTGTTATAAAAGAAAATGCAGCACTATAAAGTTCAACCAAAAAGGCTCACAACCGCTAGACAGTCCCTGAGCAAGTGACACAAGCAAATGACAAAAGTCGATATAAAAGTCCATAATCTTTAAAGGGCACTCAAAGTGTTGCAACTAAACTATAGATGAAATAGTATTCCTCCACCAACACCATAGCACACCAGGCCTCTTACCAAGAGATATGGACCACTAAATTATAGATGGTCTGCAAGTGGTCCAACACTCCTCTGGCTGGTCCTCGTTCATCAGTAATCACACCAGAAATTATCCTGTTGGCCTCTCTCAGAAAGTCTCCCCACAGGTCACGTGTGTCAAAATGAGAGCAAACACCTCCACATATTATGGCAAAGCGCTCAAGAGTTTATTAAAAAAGACATGCCCAAAATACTCACATATAATCAGTAAAAACAAGCGTATCATAAAGCAGAAATCCGAATGGTTTCTGACCAAGAAGATGGACGCGGTTTGTGATGCAATGTGACATGTAGTAGCCAAACTCCACCTTACACGTTTCGTCCAGTCAGAACCTCGTCAGGGGCACCGTTTTGATTTATTTATTCTGGCCATTGAAATTAATAAGCGCTCGAGCTAAAGGCACCTAGCACTTTAGCCAAAATGCTCTTCTCTTGAACGCACAATTGATGTTTTTTTTTCTGTTTCTAAACGCTCCTGCCTCTAAACTGTAAATACCTTTGTGTGCATGGACACATAGGCTAACATGGAGGTGCGTTTGAAAGCAGAAAAAAAAACCTCAATCGCCTATAAAACAGGTGTTTTTGAGCTCAGATGTGCATAAAGGCTTACCAACTTTTAATAAGTTACCGTTGCTAAATAAGATTGAAAATGGCTGAAGGAACAAATGCCAACTGCTAGTAAAGTACTCAATAGTGTCTATTATGGGTTCTGGCTACTCTTTCCTGCCCCTGCAATCTGCATGTGTCAATGGCAAAGGGGCCCAGTGAACCTGTATTCCTTTGGGGAGAGTAAAGTGTATTTGTAAAGCACAGTGATGTGCTCTGTAGATATATTGAGCAAGTGTCCCAAAGCAAGTTGAGCCCTGTTCACTTCACTCATTGGTTTAAAAAAAAAAGCTGGTCACATTATCTGTCAAAGTCTGTGACTGAGTGTTCTCTTCAGCATTATGGGAAGAAAACCCTATAGAACACTGTAGGGTCAAAACTGCGCCTTACATTTGATGAATGAGATATACAATGCAGGCGCAGTAGAGGTATCTGCTATATCTAGTGTCCAGACTGTGTTATCAGCATGAGGTCAGTCTGAGTTTTGTGTGAGAGGTTGTTGCAAGAGGCTGACTTCAGGAGAGGAAATACAGAGGATTTTACCGCAAGGTGCAAACCAGTCATAAGCCTGAAGAATAGAGAAGGCAGATTCAATTTTGCCAAAAAACATTTAAAAAAAGCCAGACCCGTTCTGGATAAGCATTCTTTGGACGGATGAAACTAAGATTAATCTGTACCAGAATGACAGGAAGAAAAAAGTTTGGAGAAGGCTTGGAACAGCTCATGATCCAAAGCACACAACATTATCTGTAAAATATGGTGGAGGCAGTGTGATGGCATGGGCATGCATGGCTTCCAGTGGCACTGGGTCATTGGTGTTTATTGATGATGTGACAGAAGACAGAAGCAGCCGGATGAATTCTGCAGTGTTTAGAGATATACTGTCAACCCAGATTCAGCCAAATGCAGCAAATTTGATTGGACGGCGCTTCACAGTACAGATAGACAATGATCCAAAACACACTGCAAAAGCAACCCAGGAACTTTTGAAGGAAAAGAAGTTGAATATTCTGCAATGTCCGAGTCAATCACCTGATCTCAACCCAATTGAGCATGCATTTCACTTGCTGAAGGCAAAACTAAAAAGCAGAAAGACCCACAAACAACAACTAAAGATAGCTGCAGTTAGAGCCTGGCAAAGCATCAGAAAGGAGGAAATGGGTGGACTGTGTATAAAAATGATTGCAGTTCCTAAAATTTGTACTTGATATTTATGTTCAACCCCTTGAAATAAAGCTGAAAGTCTGCACTTCAAATTAATTTGTATTGTTTCTTTTAATTTTATTCTGTACATACAAAGCCAAAAGTATGAAAATTGTCCCTGTGTCCAAATATATATGGACCTAACTGTATATACAGTATCTCGCAAAAGTGAGTGCACCCCTCACATGTTTGTAAATATTTTATTATATCTTTTCATGTGACAACACTGCAGAAATGACACTTTGCTACAATGTAAAGTAGTGAGTACGCAGCCTGTATAACATATAAAATATTTCCAAAAATGCGAGGGATGTACTCACTTTTGTGAGATACTGTATGTGTATGTATATATATATATATATATATATATATATATATATATATATATATATATATATATTTGTAAGATACTGTATGTGCACGTTTCACTAGGGTTCTGTACTATCTGGAAATTAATTTGTAACAGGATTTCTGCATGTTAGTACTTATGGAAGAAGAATGGGTGTATATATATATATATGCACACACATATAAAACATTATTTTAAGACTGTAATACTTATAAAATAATATAATAAGATTTGCCAAAAACTGTTATAGTTTCTCCTAAACCATATTAAAGTGGTTGTATGCCCCGCTTGGTCATTTTTACCTAAAGATAAGCCTATAATAAGGCTTACCTGTATGTAAGATTAATATCTCCTAAACCTACACGGCTTAGAAGATATTCGCCCTGCATGCAGCCACTGACGTCAGCAGCGCATGTGCTCTGAAGGCCCGGCGGATCGTGCCAGAACTTCAGAGCTCCTTGATGGAACTGAGAACTCCCACTCACAGTGCCGGAGCGTGTTAACCCAGAAGAAACGCAGAGGGAACATGTCAGCTCCCTCAGCGGCGACCGGGTGAGCTGCAGGAGCTAAGGTAAGTATGTCATAATGTGCTAGTATGCAATGCATACTAGCACATTATGCTTTTGTCTTGCAGTGTTTTTTTTTTTCAGAAGTTTACTACCGCTTTCAATCCAAAACCAAAAATGTAATATATTCCAGCTTAGCAATCATTAGATATGGTGCTTGCATTCGTTTTCTTTTTCTTTCATTTTTGGGGGCTATTTTCTTGCTGTTTTCACCTGGTGATCTGACCAGTAGCACTACTCCTGTATTAGAGTGCCTCCGCTCTGATTAAAGGAGCCTGGCATGCCTTTGGACAGCAGCATTGTTAATCTGGGGGGGGGGGGGGGTTGGATGTACTAGCAGGTTTAGATGCACTAACAATTTCAAGCCAAACTCCAACACTTTATAAGCAGTTACAGTAAATCATTTTTTTTTCCTTTTGGGATAAAGGTTTTACAGAAATAAAAGCTGATCATTGTAGGCAACAGTGTCAGCAGCAATTTGTCTCAACCTGCTAACTGTTACATCTGCAGAACAGCTTGTTCTGTTGAAAAACAACAGACTTATTGGCCAGATTACCAGGTGAAAATAAAGGAAAGAAAGCAGACATCACATCTAACAATTGGTAAGCTGCAATATAATAAGTGTTTGCTTTAGGGTTACCATAAATACTGCTTTAAAGCTAAGCTTCTGATATTAAAAAAAACACTGTTTAATGCAGCCCTGTATTCATTCATACATGCTTAAATATACTTTTTAATTTATCTATAATACAAAAATGGAGAAAGATCATTTATTAAAACCGTGTACCAGATAATTAATGTATGCCCTTAATGTGGTTGTCAACTTGTGATAACCACTTTAACCTACAGGTAAGCCTATGATAACGCTTACCTGTAGGTGCTCTGCATATCTCCTAAACCTGTACGGTTCAGGAGATATGTAGTGTTGAAGCTGTGCCGACGTCATGTCGGCACATGCACAGTGAGGGAACGGCCTGTGTGCCATTCCTGTACTACGACCATGCCATGACTGGCGGCTCCCGCGCACATGCGCGAGTGTGACTTCACGCGACTCCGGCCAATCACAGCGCCAGAGTCGCGGCCCCGGAAGGAAGAGGGGCAGAAGATGGATGCCACCAGAAGAGGGGCCATCGATGGGCGCCGCAGGCTTCGTTTGCAGGTAAGTGGCACATAATGGGTTATTATGCGATGCATAGTAGCCCATTATGTTTCTACTTTACAGGGGGACATAGAGGAAGTAAACCCCATCTGGGTTTACTTCCTCTTTAACCACTACCCGCCCACCAAATAGCGGCCGGAAAGTGGTTTCATTATCCTGACTGGTCGTCATATGATGTCCAACAGGATGAGCCACTAGCCTGCGCCCAAGGGGGCGCGCAGTGATCGGTGGTGTGGTGTGTTAGTCTGACACACCGCATCTCCGATCCTGATAAAGAGCCTCTGACGTATGCTCTTTACCATTTGATGAGCTGTGTCCAATCTCAGCAGATCACATTGTAAACAGGAAGAGCCGTTTATTCGCTTTTCCTCCACTCACAATGACAGGCGCGAGAGAGACGATCGTCTGCTCTTCCAAGGGGGTCTGCACTGATAATCAGCGCATTGATTATCAGTGCAGACCCATCGAGGATGCCAACTGGAGACCACCAGGAATGCCCACTGGAGACCACCTGGTGAGCCCACCAGGGATGCTAATCAGTGCCCTTTAAGATGGCACTCTGTGCCAATCAGTGTTGTGTGTCAGTGCCTCCTGATCAGTGTTGCCTATCAGTGCCTCCAATCAGTGACCATAAGTGCCACCCATTAGTGACCATAAGTGCCCACCAATGCCACCTATCAGTGCCGCCTATGAGTGCCCATCAGTGCTGCCTATGAGTGCCCATCTATGAGTGCCCATCAGTGTCGCCTACGAGTGCCCATCAGTGCTACCTATCAGTGCTGCATATCAGTGGCCATCAGTGCTGCATATAAGTGCCTCATCATCAGTGCCTCCTCATCCGTGCCAGTCAGTACTGCCTCATCAGTGCTCGTCAGTGCAGCCTCAGCTGTGAAGGAGAAAACGTACTTATTTACAAAGTTTTATAACAGAAACCGAGAAAACTATTTTTTTTCAAAATTCTCGGTCTTTTTTTATTTGGAGCGCAAAAAATAAAAATCCCAGTGGTGATCAAATATCACCAAAAGAAAGCTATATTTGTGGGGAAAAAATGATAAAAATGTTGTTTGGGCACAGTGTTGCATGACCGCGCAATTGTCATTCAAAATATGAGAGCGCTGAAAGTAGAAATAGAATTGGACTGGGCAGGAAGGGGGGAAAGTGCCCTTCATTGAAGTGGCTAAAAATATTTAAAATAATATTTAGATGAGCAGATTGCCACACAGTTGTTTTTCAGTACACCACTGCATACTGATGCTGCTAAATTTGGCCTGGGCACCTAGGCTTCAGTGACCTGTGAAGCCAGATTATGGTGTACTCTTTAGTAGGGTAAGCTTTTACTACAGTACCCCATTATACAACCCCTATTACTGAAGGGCAATGTACAATAAATGTATAAAGTACAAAGATAAGCTCACAGCAATTACAGCTAAATGCCATGGAGCAGACACTGATACTGCGCCTAGGGAGTCGCTGGTGTTTGATTATAAGCTGTTTCTAGAAAACTTTGTTATTTTAACTGTCAGTTTTGAATATTTTCATTAAAGTACCTTGCAGCATTGACACATGTAATGAAATAAGACATCATGACAGAAAATGACAACAATTGCACATGACATAATACAGTAATATAGGAAGACATCGTTTGATTTACACTGAGCCTCTAACATTCCACCATGGAACACTGCCTGATAAAATAAGCAGCTAATTGTTAGTTACACTTCAGTTAGCGGCATAGATCTCAGCCAAGACACGCGTCTGCTACATGTAGGACAAATAAACACCACCTGAATATGTAAAAATTCTGACTCGTCTGAGGCTCTTATAGTAGACGTTATACACAGGAATACTGAGCATCATATTGCAGTGCTTTTTACTAGTATAAGGGATATATTGTAAAAAATATATAACTCAATAAGTCCAGAATATATGACTAAACTGTAAGTATATGTCACCTGCAGTCATCCATTACAACCCTAAGGAAAGGTTCCACCCAAAACCTTAAAGCCTAATGCCAATCATTTTTTTTTTTTTGACAGAGTAGTGAAGGGTGTCAGGGTATCAAGATCATCACTGAAAGCTGAGATATTTTGTACCTCTATTTGTATCTATATCTGGCAGGTTTGTAGGGTGATTTATTTGTTTAGAACTCCCAAATTCTTACTGTAGGTATGCCTTACACAGATTGCAATTCGGTGTTACATATTGAGGGTGGGATATGGCGACGGGCATTTTTTCGGTATGGGTTTATATCTTGATCCAAGAGCCTCAGCAAAAATGCATTCGATTTCAGAGAGAAAAGTTTGTTAAAATAAAAGTTATTTTCCTTTTCTGCCAGGGCTCTTATTATATGTTATCTATATATTCATGGCATCATACTGACACCCACTGTCAGACAAAGTTAGGCCTCGTTGACATGGGGTGTACTACAGCATATGCATACACTGCATGATGTTGTGTACCCACACAGGGATGCACATTTTTTTGCAGCCAGTCCTGTTGTTTATGGATGCAGCAATATATCAGACAACATTTTGTAGATAGAAAAAATGGTGCTGATAACGGCCACCGAAAATGCATGCGATTTTCATAGGTCATGTGACTCAAAAACTGCATCAAAAATGCAACATAGATGCGTTTTTGCCACATTTTCTATACATTTCAATGGGGAGGTGCATTACACCGCAATGGAAGCGCAACGGACCAGTGTGAAGACATATGACAATAGTGCAGCACATTAAAAACAGATTGCCAGTCCAAATAAAGATGATCTAAAACAGTCCTTTAGGAGACTCAAGATGATCATGTTGATTCAGTCAGATAAAAGATATCCAAGAGGAAGCCTTCACCACCCATTCACTCTGCCTCTTACCCCTCAGCATAGACCTCCACTACAGAGGTCAATCAAGACTGTTCAGAAAAGGTTAATGGAATGGTGTCACTAGGAAGCACCTCCCACTGCTCATTGGATACAATGATAATGTAATTACTCTCATTCATGCAAAGAGGGATAAAAGATGTATATCATGGAGTAGTATGTACCATAAGTTTAATGGGTGTACACAAATATTGCACTCACTTGTTAAAAGATAAATACAGGCATCAGTAAAGAGAAACTGATTGTTTCAAACCAACAAGATGGCCGCGTCCCGCTGCACGATGATGTCAAACATCACAACTCCGTCCTATGCGTTTCATCATTGATGACGTTGCCAGTGTGGAGACATACATTGAATTTAAAGGGATGCATTTTTTTAGCTTTTCTTGCACTTTTTTTTACACAAAAGCACTTCAAAAAACATTTATTAAGTTAAATACAATACAATTATTTGGTTTATGGTCATTTCGGTGCACCTCTACTATTGTTGTCAGTTGGGATGCAGGGGTTGCATGGACACAGGCGCTGTTCCTAATTTGACATCTGTGCGAATGCAGGGCCAAATGTCAGATTGGAAGCAGTGGCTGTGTCCGTACAGCTGACACCAATGGGACTGCCTGCACGAGGATGGATGGAATACCTGTGTATCCCGGTGCAGGTAAACACGGCCTAACATACACTGTAATATACCCCCGTTTGAAAAAGGCCTTACAAGTTAAATATCTGCCTGTCACTACTCCTTTTCTGCCCACACTAACCTATTTCAGGAGGAGAGTAATAAGAGTATATTGGGTATAAAATCATATCTACCTTATACTACTTTTTGCCAGACCTCTGCCCCCCTCCATGTAAAAGCACCCATAAAAACACACCTGAATAGAAAACGTATCTAAAGGCCCTGGAGCCTAAACATATGTGACGTCATGAGCCTTCTGTCAAGATCCTTGGAAGTTTGAGAATCCCAAGTCTCAAGAAAAGAACCTCTTACACAATGCTGGAGCATCATCTTGCAAGATGCTCCTCAGTGTGACCTTTTTCAGCAATAGTGATAGTTTGTGTGACAGGTTCATACTAAATATGGAACCAGATAGTGCTATAATATAAATTGTAATAGTAATATAATTATAATATAATGGACTAAATTATATGCTTAGTGAAATCTTTTTATCATGTCAGACTAAGTACTAATTCTAGAAGTATTACTATATATAGCAAGACAGTTAATCACCCTTATTTTGCATTGTAATATGCATCATCTAGGTAATCCTACTCCAATAAATATATATGAACCTGTTGTAGAATTATAGACTTGTCTACTGTCCTGGTCAGTTTTTGGAGTGGGCGTACACATTTTGGGTCTAAAGATCTGCACAGGAACCTTCATTCATCACAAAAATGAATGGGAGGTCTGTTAACAGTCAATGAAGGTTGTTAAGGTCAGCCTAGTAACAAATACCATAGTGTCTATGAGTGAATATAAACAGCATGTAATACAGAATTTATTGATCGTTTTGTAATCATGTGAGTTTAATGACACTTTAAGTGATGCCTTTTATTGGCTAACTCAAGTTATTAAAGATACAATCTTTTGGGACCCATTCAGGGTTGAGAAAGTGACCTAAGGTGTCTTAAAAGTTTGCATCTTTAATAACGTGAGTTAGCCAGTATAAGTTTAAAAGTTATCACTTAAATTACAAATGTTTTGTGTTGATCAATAGCGAACATGGTCAAAGACTCTGTACAGTATAATCCAAAGGAAAACTTGCACAGTGATGAGGTCTTTACTAGCAAATTTTAGCTCATGGTCCTGCCCCCAGGACCACCCCGCTAATAGGTGTCACCCTCTTGCCTTAATCAAAAGAAGATAAATGATCAAGTCTATGTTAGCGGGGTGGCCCTGTTGACAGAGCCATGTGCTAAAGCTTGCTGTCCGATTAAAGTTTTGCCTGTAAAAACAGTGATGGTGTGTGGCGTTTCTTTTGGATTATTGAGATATGGAGTGTGGAGGAGTCACAGATTCCAAGCAGCACCTAATACCAGCTTATGAGAGGAGTGCTTAGAGCAGTGGTTCTCAACTCTGGTCCTCGGGACCCACCAACAAGCCAGATTTTAAGTATTGCCTTGGGGAGATGCAGACTAGAATACTGCAATCACTGAGCAGCAAATGATATCACCTGTGATGCATTTCAGTTATCCTGCAAACCTGGCCTGTTAGTGGGTCCCGAGAACCGGAGTTGAGAACCACTGGCTTAGAGGGTTGGAGCTGTGCACTTTTCATTGACTCTACAAGTGGTGCCAGATTCCACTTCTCCAAGATCTGGATTATAATTTAGACCAGAGCTGATGTTTCTGTTGGTCCCTTTAAA
The DNA here is from genome assembly GCA_018402905.1 of Glandirana rugosa. NCBI lineage: Eukaryota > Metazoa > Chordata > Amphibia > Anura > Ranidae > Glandirana > Glandirana rugosa. Next base: position 388,507 of record BLSH010149993.1, on the reverse strand, counting down.
CTAACTGCTTTTTTTGTGTTATAATTTCAGGTAAACGTACAAAAAAAGGCATGGCAACAGCTAAGCAGAGGCTTGGGAAGATCCTGAAAATCCACCGGAATGGAAAGCTTCTCCTTTAGTGTTTGCTAAGACAGACTTTTTCTTGTGGCTAGTGGACCCCGCAAGTTGACACTAAACCTTGAACTCTTGCAGGACTGCAGTGGCGCTCTGCAGACATTGTTTGAGGAACCCACCCTGCTCTACCTTCCTGCCACCACTTTAGTAATTCTTTTTAACTTCCAGCAGTTGACATGTACAGAATACTGCTAATATTTTTTAATAATAATAATAATAATAATGTCCTTTCTCAAATTGCTGAGAGTGACTAGTTTGCAGGAAAGAAGAAAACAAACAAAAAAAAAAAGGATCATTCCAGTCTTAGGAAAGAACCTGTTTCAAACGCGGTCAGTGAGAGAAACACAAAATACATTGCTTCATTTATTTTCTTTTGAAGGCATGACGTTTTGTGCAACACTCTGGTCAGGAATCATGTCACACATTCTGCAGCCATGCCATGTGTAGGAAATGTGTTGTGCGCTTTGTATTTGTGCCATCCATTGTAATCTTGATTGGTGATGAGCTGGTTTGTAAACCTACAACTAAAGCTTCATGCCCTTACTGAACATGGGGATGCAGGGTAGTTAATTCTTTTTGTAGTGAAGCAGTTAGTCTTTATCCTACTGGGGACCATAAAAAAGATTAGCACCCAGAGGTATACCAGCTATCATATAGCAGTTCACGAGGCTTCTAAAGGGGTTCAGTTTATCTACGATGTTGGGATTCTTAATTCCACAACTGCACTCAAATGAGATACCCAACTTTGACTGGGTACAATTAACTTGAATCACCTGCCAGCTTCTTATATTTTTCAGAGGCCCCAGATGTGCATCTTCCTTATATAAATTCGTGTGTCTGTCTCCACTGACAAGGCCATTTTGAAGGTGTAAATGTTTCACAGATGGCCTGTAATAATCCCACTATTGACAGCATTGTTTGACTGTGGCAATTGAACACAACTGGGAATTTGCAGTGGATATTTTTCTGCTGTAATCCCCAAGAGAAGAAAGGGTGCTATTCATTTGCCAAACAACCTCACAAAACCTAAAACAGAGTTTCGAAGGGCACTGGTAAGTCCACCAAAATGTGATAGGTTGACCTGGTAGGTCAGCCCCTGACTTCTCATATGTTTAGGATACTGCAACAGGGATGGACCTGATAGGCTGAGTCATCCCCGACTTCTTAATGTCTAAAATACTGCTAGGGGGATGGACTTTATAGGCTGAGTCAACCCCAGGCTTCTTATATGTCTTGGATATTCCAACAGCAATGTCCACTTCAGAGTTCTGTTTATCCCACCTATTGTTTCATGTTCTAGCTACTTCTGTTCTGGTCTCCATATTATGAAATACATTCAATAATTCAACAGGGATCCCAGGACCACATCATAATGGCAAATGAATAGACCCAGGGGCTTGAGCACATACATTCATTAGTAAAGACCCTGAGAGGTAAAAGAAACTAGCAGGTGGTTGAAATGTCCAGCATCTACCAAAAACTGAAATATCAGCTTTGAGTGGACTGACCTTTTAAGTTTGTGCCAGGCTTTTATTTGTGTTGGGTGATTGGGTGCACAAAAAAAAATTCCTATATAGACATTTGACTATTGAATCTCAATCTACACACATGGTTCCAAAGCATTCACGTCCTCCAGCATGGAAGGGGGAATCGTGCAAGCTAATTCGTTAAGTATGGTGTGACTCTCCTGCATGAACCATTTATTACAACTGGCCTTAAATCTAAGACAAACCATTTGACTCCATATTTACCCCTTTTGCAAAAAAAAGTGTAGCAATATTGAAAGGGAAGACTAATGGATTTTAGATATGTTTTGCTTTTATTTTATTTTGTCGTATACAAAAAAAAAAAACACGCAAACTCTCAATGGTTTAAAAGCAATAACCCATTTTATTAACCCCATTACCAAATGTTTGAATTTCACTTAGTTTTGTTTTGGATTGTTATGGAAATTTTTAACATGTAGCAGCCACCATCCAGAAAAAAAGTATCATGGGACATAACTTTGAAGCACATGTATATGGGAAAAAAGGGTTTTTGCTTTGAACCTATTATGAATTTGAGACCAATAGATTTAATACTGCCCACAGCATGTGCAAATTGAAGTTTAAACCTAATTCCCTACATTATGCTTAGCCCATCATCGTTGTTAATTAATTTGATGTTCTTTTTTTTCCCTCTTAGTACTTTATGCCAAGGAGTATTTGTTACATAGGCCGAGCGCTCTTTAAATATATGGTATATATTGGCCCATGTGATAAAAGAGGCCAAGCTGAGTTTTACCTATCAATATGTCTAAATGAAGAAATGTCCCTTACTGCACTGGGGGAAATTACACTGAGAACCTGATTAATTGTTACGATAAATGATGTCCAGTGCTCCATTGTTTTTTCTGGGGGGTGGGGGTTTTATTTTTGTTTTTTTTTTGGGGGGGGGGCGAC
>BLSH010149993.1:334095-376431 GCA_018402905.1 Glandirana rugosa | reverse complement strand
TCTTGGCTGTGTGCTTAGGGTCATGGTCCTGTTGGAAGATGAACTTGGCTCCAGTCTGAGGTCCACAGCTCTCTGAGGCAGGTTTTCATCAAGGATGTACATTATTGCATTCATCTTTTCCTCCATCCTGACTAGTCTCCCAGTTCATGCCGCTGAAAAACATCCTCACAGCATGATGCTGCCACATCATGCACTGTAGGGATGGTATTGACCAGGTGATGAGTGGTGCCTGGTTTCCTCCAGACATGATGCTTGCCATTCAGGCCAAAGAGTTCAATCTTTGTTTCATCAGACCAGAGAATTTGTTTCTCATGGTCTGAGAGTCCTTCAGGTGCCATTTGGCAAACTCCTGATGGGCTGTCATGTGCCTTTTACTAAGTAGTGGCTTTGGTTTGGCCACTCTACCATACAGGCCTGATTGGTGGAGTTCTGTTTGGCCGAGCGGCCTGATCTAGGAAGGGTCCTGGTGGTTCCAAACTTCTTCCATTTACAGATGATGGATGCCACTGTGCTCATTGGGACCTTCAATGCTGCAGAAAATTGTCTGTACCTTTCCCCAGATCTGTGCCTCAATACAATTCTGTCTTGGGGGTCTACAGACAATTCCTTGGACTTCATGGCTTGGTTTGTGCTCTGACATGCACTGTTAACTGTGGTGCCTTATATAGACAGGTGTGTGCCTTTCCAAATCATGTCCAATCAACTGAATTTACCACAGGTGGACTCCAATCAAGTTGTAGAAACATCTCAAGGATGATCAGTGGAAACAGGATGCATCTGAGCTCAATTTTGAGTGTCATGGCAAAGGCTGTGAACACTTATGTATGTACATGTGATTCTTTTTTTTGTTTTTTATTTTCAATAAATTTGCAAAGATTTCAAACAAACTTTATGTGTTGTCATTATGGGGTATTGTTTGTAGAATTTTCAGGAAAATAATGAATTTAATTAATTTTGGAATAAGGCTGTAACATAGCAAAATGTGGAAAAGTGAAGCGCTGTGAATACTTTCTGGGTGCACTTTAAGACCTCTCTCTGCCATATGCCAGTGCAGAGACTCTGTAAAGAGGAAAAGTTAGGAGTTAGCAGCCGTTTACTTTTGGGTTACTGGAACTGTGCAAGGATTCAGCTTGAGGAGAGGGAGTCTGGACAGTAGGATGGAGGGCTAGTGGGGGCTATTATTGCTGAGGGAAATTATTAATTAACCCCATCAATAACCTCTCTCAGCAATAATAAGTTATTATTTCTGTTGGGGGGTTGTTGTTGCTGACAAAACATATAGACAGTGACGCAAATGCAAGTAATTCTACTGTAGTGAATAGTAAATCATAAAAGTCTAGAACATGAACTCTATTAGTAGGGAGAGGATAAAAGTCCACTGCTTCAGGGCCAGCCTTGTGTGAGGCAGTAGAAGCGGTCTCCAAACATGCAAAATAGGAAGAGTACAGGCTCCTCTGAGTGTAGACTGTAAGTACATTTATTCCAAACACAATAAGCAAAACTCACATGTAAGAAATTAAAAATAGGCACATTATGAAGGTTCAGTCGTCCGGTGATGTAGAGACTGCACAGGTTTGCACTAGAGCCGTCTCTGCAGCTCGTGAGGTACTCTTAGCCGGCTGGATGGTGGTATGATGGAGGAGAGCCAGAAGCGAGGGCTGGAAGACAGCACTGACTGTGATGGTGCCACCGATATGCTCACAACGCGTTTTGGAGCATGCGCACTCGGGAGATGGAGAAGATGCACGCTCCTTTCTCAAGCTACAGGGACAGAGGCCAGACGTGTCTTATATGTGCCCCTATATGTGCTGCATCTGGTGGGGAAAATACTAATCTATTGTACAGCACATAAGATCTGCTATATAGACCTTGATTGATAATACACTTGTACAGTTAATGAAAGCAATGCAACACATGCTCCGAAAAGCGTCACGAGTACGCCGGTGACGTCATCACGGTCAGCGCTGTATTCCAGCTTGTGTCCCAACCCTCGCTTCTGGCTCTCCTCCATCATACCATCATCCAACCGGCTAAGACTACCTCACGAGCAGCAGAGGCAGCTCTAGCACGAACCTGTGTACTTTCTTCATCACCAGATGCCCGAACCTTCGTGATGTGCTTATTTTTAACTTCTTACATGTGAGTTCTATTTATTGTGTTTGGAATAAATTTACTTACAATCTACACTCAGAGGTGCCTCTACCCTCATTTTTGGTTATTATTGCTGGCCTGCATAGACTGTAGGAATCTCACATGACAATGCTGAGGAAGATTATGCCCTCTTGGTCACTGTCCACCTCGCTCCCAATAACACCACAGTTTCCATGGTGAAGGGGGTACAAAGAGATAGATCGGGGGGTTCTGGACTGCTGTTAGAGATAGTCACAGATTGCAGTATGCCAGGAATATAGAGGTCACGATGAGGCCTTCATTTCTAATGGTGGTGCTGTTGCATGTGCCTGTGTAAAGTGGCAAAGAATCGGTTGTCTATAGACAAAACACTTTTTTTTTAGTTTTGAATAGAGAAGGGAATGTTTAAAATTGCTGGGGGGTTTTTTTCTGTTTCCAACTGGAGAGATTTCTGGTTCCAGAGTCACAAGAGGAAATGAAAGGAAACGTTTCCAAAGTGAGGCAAAATTCCCATTAGACAGTTCTCACCAGAACAAGCATACACATTGGAAGGTTCCCCCTCAACTCCCTTTCAGACATTATTGGCTGTGTGTTGAGTTATTTTGAGGGGACAGCAAATTTACACTGTTATACAAGCTGTACACTCACTACTTTACATTGTAGCAAAGTGTCATTTCTTCAGTGTTTACAAAAATGTGAGGGGTGTACTCACTTTTGTGAGATACTGTACATGGACTTTTGTTCACACTTGAACTGTTTTCTCCCCATACATGTTATTAGAAATTCAATACAGGACCTCAGAAGTATCTTAAACTGATCTCATATGCAAACTAAATGCACCTTAAATTGTACCTAAACCAAAAAAATATAAAAAAATTAGCACAAAGGACAGTGCTGTCAGTCAGTCAGTGCTGCTGTGGTCTTCCTTTCGCCAAAATCGACCTCCAATGCCCATCCACCCTCGCTGCCATAGTTTTCCAGTGTGGTGGGAGTAAATAGAACTAAGAGACTGTGGCAGGCACTCACCAAGATATACCAGCCTATTGGGTTAGTTTGCTCCATACATAAAATCCATACCACAGCTTCTAAGATTGGAGGGGCATGGATTGGAGATGACCTGACGAAGCGGCATGCCCAGAAACATCTAGTCAATACAACTGTCTCTTCATCATTCCATCTTCTTGTGATTGCTGCCAAACCATCCAGTGATTTGCCCCTCCAGCGGCTTTCCCTTGGAGTGTTTCCTCCAGCGTGTGGCGTCACATTCGGGTCACCACCCTCTTCACTTTCGGTCCACAGTTAGTTACGGTCCAAACCCTGGCAGACACCGTAATTCCCTTTGCTCAGCAGTCACAGAGGTGACATCCAGGATTAGTTCCCCATACCATGAGACTGGGTCTGGATACACCCCTGACTTCTCTGTATGCTTTGTTCCAATTTGGCAAGCTGGCAATACTTCTTTTAACTGTTTATGTGCAATATACCATTTGGATAAATAAAGTGTGTTTTTTACTGCTATGCCTGGAGTTCTTGTGACCTTGGAGATAACGTGGCGCTCCTTAATGACTTTGTTTTGTGGATTCCTCATACATGTTTTAATGAGTAGCGAGCTGCCTGTTGTGGATCTTCTCATAAACAATCACCCAATGTGTGACCTTAGCGCCTCTGCTGTGTCTTTGCTTCTATGATTGGAGGGGGCAGACCTATCAATCATTCGTTCATCCTCCATTCACAAATCATGTTTCATTTATAGAGGGTGTAAACTTAAGCTTTAAAGTCCAACTTGAAATGCATTTCACTTTTTTTATTAATAGATGCACCTATTGTCAGCGTTGTATAAACTGTTATATACTGTGTGCTACATCCATATATTGTATGCTACTGTTTGCTACATCCGGGGACTTCCTGTCTGCTGCAGCAAAAAATCAATCCTGGTATTTTGTCAGTGAATACAAGGCTTTCCCTGACTGGCTGAGGTGGAGATTGTGACTCCATCCACCCACCTCTCCACCTGAGCCAATCAGAGAAAGGCTTGTATTCACTGATAAAACACAAGGCTTCCGGTGAATGGCTGAGCAGCGCTCAGCCTGATTCAGTTTTGTTCAGGCAGCAGACGGGAAGTCCCCATTCCATGCCAGAACACAGTGCTTTATAAAGAGCTGACAGCGGGAGCATCTGTTAGTAAAGGAAATCTAAAGGGCCAGCTTGGACAAAACAATGATTTAAAGGTAAAGTGGACATGGAGTTAGGTTTTAACTACATCAATACTGGGCACTTTCACCCCCTTCATGCCCAGGCCATTTTTCAGATTTCATTGCTGTCGCACTTTGAATGACAATTGCGCAGTCATGAAGCACTGTACCCAAATTCATTTTTATAAATTTTCTTCACACAAATAGAGATTTCTTTTGGTGGTATTTAATCACTGCTGGGTTTTTCATTTTTTGCTAAAAAAATGAAAAAGTATCAAGAATTTTGAAAAAAAAAAAAAACGTTTTTCTTAGTTTCTGTCAGAAAATGTTGTACATAAGTAGTTTTTCTCCTTCGCTGATGTATGCTGATGAGGCAGCATTGATAAGATAAGATACATACTTTCTTGTTATTGCAACACAAATTACAATGAAATTCTATAAAAGCACTGATGGCACTGATAGGCGGCACTGATGAGGCGGCTCTGAAGGGCACTGATGGGGTGGCAGTGAGGAGGAAGCACTGATATGCAGCCCTGATAGGCAGCACTAATGGGCGGCACTGAAAGTCAGCACTGACTGGCATAACTGTTGGGCACAAATTGGCCTCATTGATGGGTACAGACTGGCGTCACTAATGGGCACAGAATGGCATCACTAATGGGCACTGCTGCGGCTACATTGTAATCAGGACACTGATGATCAGTGCCCTGATTACCTTTTCACACCTTCCCTGTGGAGAGATGCCGCTGATCGGCTCTCCTCACCTCACACTCTGTCAGTGTGAGGAGAGGAGAGCCGATAAACAGCACTTCCTTGTTTACATGTGATAGGCTGTGATTGTACACAGCCAATTACATGGGCAAAGAGCCACAGCCGCGGTTGCGCCGTGTCCCAAGAACACGGCGTGTCCGCAATCGCTGCTAAACTGGGTGCCATCACATGATGTCGTCCCAGAACGAGAGCCGCACCGCTTCTCCTTCATTTGACGGTTGGTGGGCGGCAAGTAGTTAAAGCATGCTGCATTTTCCAATTGACAGCCCTTAGAACGTCCTGTATGTAATTACCGTTGATAGATTTTAGATATAATTGGATTGGGGCAGATAAAGGATGGTCTTGATCTGAATGAGAAGAATCCTGTTCAATGTGGACTTATTCACACCAGCAGCAGCTGGCGTGTGATGTAAAGGCAGCGGTGTTGATGAGCTGTAAACCCCGCATTGCGCCGGTTGATTTTTTTTGTGCAAACTTTATTGAGATGTCATAGAGACATCTCATTAGGTAATGACCACAGTGTGGTTCAATGCGGTGAATTGCATCACATCACGCTGCATGCTGTACTGTTTTTCAGCACACAGCACTGTGGTGTGAACTGCCTTTCAACCACGTTTTACATTGAGAGTTCACTAGGTAAGGCTGCCCAGAGCGGTCCCAACCAACCTGGTGTAAACCGCAGGATGGATATAGGACAGCCTGTTCTTCATTCAAGCCATTCTTATTAATAAGCTGAAATCTTCCCAAATTTCAACCTGTAAAATTACAGGGTAAATACTTACCTTTCCTATTGCCTGCACCACTGAACACCACCATTAGAACACTTCCTTCGAAGTCTGCAGCAAAATCAGCACTTCCAGGAAGGTCTCTGAGATCTCGCTGATCCCACTGATTCCACCCTCCAGCTCTAACCTCCGCTTATTACAGGCTAAATTAGTGACAATGGAGGTCAGCAGAAAGAGCCAAAGTTGCCAGGGACTATGGAGATCAATGCACCCTACTACTCTTTTTATTGCAAACTTTACTGGTAGAAGAGTTATCATAGCATTGTTCGGACACCTAGGCAGCAGGGTAAGGAAATACTGATGCTGTTCTTTTACGGGTATGAGTTTGAAAGATTTCACTTTAATAATTGGGTCATTTTAAGATGTTTCTTCATATTTTTCTAATTTTATTATCAACAAAGGTAATGAGGACCCTTGCACTCGCTGTACCTGTTCCTCCTGGGAACCCCGTATGCAATAGTATTGTTTAGCTTGAACTTGTCGCCAGGCTATAAATAGAATATTTAACATTTTAGTAAGCAGAAAATGATCTTTAAACAAGCCTTTACCTTTGTTGCTGCAGAAATTGTCGAATAATTAACTCTCAACGTTCACAGCAGGAGCACTGAAATCCTTCAAGTCATTTTCTCAGCAGCTCAGCTCACTTAAGAAATGCCTCAGCCGCCTTCTTATCTTTGATGGAAACACAATGCAGGTACTCTGGGAGAGGGAGCCGAACTTCCAATAGCATCTGTTGTGAAATTTCAGAATGAATTGTTCCCCAGTGCTAGCAGCTACAGGGGTCAGTAAGGGTTTGTTTTAAAGTTAGTTATCATTTACTGCCTTTTAAGAATATGCAAATTAAAAGAGCAGTGTAGGATTAGAAAAAACCGACTTGATGCTGCATCTGTGCCCTGCCGCCTCTACACCAAGAACTGAGTGATCAAAGAATGCTAATCACTTAGTTCTTGTTCTTCAGTGAGCAGAGAGCCAGTGACTGTAAGTCACCGGCTCTCTGCTCTTCCCCTCCAGTGCTCATTGGAGCACCTGGCTATGAATGGGGCAAGAGAGGCTGGCTCAGGCTCTCAGTGGCAAACTGAGAGGCTGAGCCAACTGCCACTCGGACATCTGGAGCGATCACAACATTAAAGTCGTGATCACTACAGAGCCTGAACTGGCTGAGTGACGTCAGCTGACAGTGGGCTGAATACGGGTCACATGAGTGCAGAGCGAAGTGTACTCCTATGATCCCCAGGAGAACTAGGGCCAAAAGTGATTTGGACCTACTTCCCCTTTAATGTTCATAGCTTGGCTACAGGTTCATGTTAAGATTATTTTTACTAAACTAACCTGTAGTTTAAGGGGAACTTATTTTGAGACTTGATAGCTTAAAGCAGAGTTCCACCCAGTTAAAGGTCAGCAGCTACAAAAAGTGTAGCTGCTGACTTTTATCAATCAGACACTCACCTGTCCCAGGCTCCAGTGATGCGGTCACCTGAGGGCTTGCTCTTCTCCCCCTCCTCTTGGCGGCACCGGCATCACAAGTGTGGGCACCCGACTGCGCCTTGAGAATGGCCGCGGTATCTTCTGGGACGTGTCCCAGAAGATTGCTGAGAGGGAGGGGGGGAAGGTGAACTTCCTTCCAGAGCCACAGCTCTAGGAGAGGAAGTGGACCTGGGACCCTATGAAAACCCCCCCCCCCCCCCCCAAAAAAAATGACATGCCAATTGTGGCATGTCATGAGGTCACCTTCCTTTAAAGCAGAAGGTCCACTTTTGGGTGGAACTCCGCCTTAATAAGTAATAATATTGACAGGGGAGATCTTATTTCTGAAGTCTCAGAGACACATATTCAGTATATCTTACAGTCCACCAATGTTCATCCTTAAAGTATAACTAAAGGCAAAACTTCTTTTTTAGTTTTGGATAGTGGGGAGAGGGATTAGAACACCTGTCAGTGTTTATTGCTGTCTGTTCCCCCAGTTAAGGAGATTTACCCTCTCCAGTGGCGGAACTACCAGTGTCACAAAAGTTGCACTTGTGACCGGGCCCTGATGTTTCGCTACTGTCAGGGCGCCCCAGCGGGGCTGCTGGCTGCAGGGCTCTGAGCTGAGAGTGTCTCTCTCTCATACAGCCCAGTGCCTGTTCCCACTCCCTCGCACAGATGGGAGAGGAGAGAGCCGATCTGCTCCTCCTCCTGCCCCTCTCCTCCTGTTTGTGCACCATGAGAACTGTGAAGCTTAGCAGCTGAATTTCATCATTCAGCTGCTGGGCTTCATGCTTCCCGCAGTACACACACAGGAGGAGAGGGGTAGGAGGAGAAGGAGCAGATCGGTTCTCTCCTCTGTGCGAGGGAGGAGGGAGAGGGACTGTCAGTGCAGACTCTGGGCTGTATGAGAGAGACACTGTCAGCGCCTAGTCCTGCTGAGAAGGCACTGATATTGAGCACTGATAGGCGGCACTGATAGGCAGCATTGATGAGCACTGATAGGTGGCATTGATGAGCACTGGTAGGCACAACTGATAGGCACAACTGATGGTCACTGATAGGCGACACTTATAGGTAGCACTGATAGGCAGCACTGGTGGGGCTGCACTGATGACCAGTGCCCTCATTATCAGTATAAACAATGTAGTGACAGTCTTGCTGGTTAACGGATCTCCTTTTCAGACACAGACACATTGTGGGAGGAAAGGACTGCAGATAACCGGCAGGTCTGTTTACATGTAATCAGCTGATCAAAATGGTAAAGGGCTGCTGTGATTGGCCCTTTACCTTGATCTCTGATCAGCTGTGTCCAAAGGGCACAGCAGTCACAGAATGCGCTGGATGTGTGCCTCAAGGAGTACATTGGAGGCAGGGTTCTGGGAGGATGTTCATAGATGCCCTCCCAGAACTGGTAGCCTAGGGCTCAGATGGAAGGGGGGGGGGTCGGGGGGCCCTTCTTGGTTTCTTGCATGGTTTCTCCTTAAGGTTCTAGTTACCCCTCTGACCTCTATTTGTCCTGTTTATCGTTATTATTGAAATTGAAAGTAAAAAATGACAAACTTTGGGTTGTCCCCAGAAAAGTAATACAGGGGAAATCTTCCAATGGGGACACTAGTTCTGATGACCCGGGGGTCCCCAAGGAATTCCCTTAATTTTCACTTTCTGTCTGGCTATGGGACAGGGAGTGAAGGGAAATCTCTGCAATGGTAGACAGATAAAAAAAAAAAAAAATCTGACAGGGGTTATAACCCTCCCTTGCTCTATCCAAAATGAAAAAAAAAAGAGTTTTGTCTATAGTTCCACTTTAACCACAAAATCAGTTTTGAAGGGACAGGCCCTTGTTTTTTTTTTCTCCTTTCTACAGGTGGGAGTTTAATAAATTAATTCTGTGTGTGTGTTTTTTTATCTATCTATTCCTATTGCAAAAAAGAGTGTTACACAAGCTGGACCTCAAATCTATATGGAAATAACCATTTTGAGTTTTAAATTAATATTTTTGAGTGGGCACTAGATGGAGCTCCAGACCTGCAAGTGGCTACAAGTGATCTGACTCTACAAATATATCAGTTACATCATAGTTGCTGAGACTGAACCCATGTCCAAATCGACATATCCTCCAGGATACTACTATTAATTAAATGCATGTGAAAAACTTTCTTGCTATTCTTTCTATAAGGCTCTTTAGTAATTGTTACAGAAATATAGAATAGTATTGTTAAAATTTCCTGCAGTCTTTAAAAGGTAGAAAACAAATGGGAGCTAATTCTGTTGTAAGACATTGTACTGATAATAGTGCCCTACAAGAGCAAAGAAGTCATTACATTTTATATATTAACCTAATAAAAGAAAAATGCATTTACACTGTTTATCTTAACTGATCTCTTTCTTCAATTTAAAATATTGCTTTCTATTTGGATAGCTTATAGGAAATTAGTAATGAAGGGAAATCTGCCAAAATGGATATTTACTGATTTACTGGCAAGATCCCCCAGCTTTAGTGTTCGGGATGCTTTATTTATTACTCCATAGCCGTCAGTGTTGATGTATGGGCTGTGTAGTGCAGCATCTAACTCCCTTGAGTCGAACACTAGTAATTCTGTCATTATTTATAGTCTATAATCATTTTAAATAAATAAAATCATTTTAATCTCATATGGTTTTATTCTTAAAACTGGACCCCAAGCAGATAAAAAAAAAATCCACAATTTATTCCGGTTATGTATCCATTTAAAAGAAAAAAAAAACTCTTGATAGCTCTGCCCCCCCCCTTCTACTGAGCCTTACCTTCCTCGTGGTCCTCTGCCACCTATTTGCTTGCAGGAGCCCTCAATCGGGTGTCTAGCTATGCTTTCACACCACATATTTGTTGGTAAATCCAAAATAGATTGCACAGATATTGCACAATCTATTGTAGTGTATGAGGCCAGTTTTAACTTTAGGACTGGATTAGTGCAAGCTAAATCTAAGGCAACTGAGACACATCACAGTAGTTTTGCAATCTATTCCCATGGAATATTTTGTTCATGAACAATCTCTACACGTCTGACTTTACATTTCAGGATAATTAAATGATCATATGTAATACATGTATTAGTTTCCTATATCTGGAAAAAACATTCTGATTTTATCTGGCATAGTTGCTTGTGTATTTTGTGAACAAACTAAAATGTAGTAGATAAATTGTTACCATTATCAATGTCTTATTTGTATGGGCAGCCCAATTCTGGACAGACAAATCACAGTTTTTGTTAATTTCACAGAATATCTCAAGGGGCTTTTTTTAATAGATGGTTAAAGCTGAACGAAAAACATTCATTTAAATGTATTCCTTTATAGCAGGGGTCTCCAAAATTTCTAAACAAAGGGCTACTTTACTGTCTTTTAGGTTTTAGGCTGACCAGACTGTGGCCAATGGGAGTAGAAAATGCCCAAGTGTTGATGGGAGTAAACAATGGCCCATCATTGGTTTTAGTGGGATGAATAATGCCCCATTGTTGGTATTCAAGGAAGGAATAGTGCCCCATCTTTAGTGTCTGTGGGGGGGAACGGTGCCCAATCTTTGGTGTCTGTAGGAGCAATGGTACCCCATCTTTAGTGTTTGTAGGAGGAATGGTGCTCCATCATTGGTATCTGTGGGAGGAATGATGCCCCATCTTTGTCTTTGGGGGAATAGTGCCCCATCATTGGTGTTTTTGGGAGGAATAGTGCCCCATCATTGATGTCAGTGGGAGGAATGGTGCCCCATCATTGGAGTCAGTGAATGTAATGGTGCCTCAAAGGCCAGATGCAGGCAAGCAAATGCCACATTCGCCCTGCGGGCTGCAGTTTGAAGATCACTGCTTTATAGCTGCAAAGGGTATAAATTTACTTTGTGTGCACCAAATGCCTTTGCGTACCTAAATATTACCTTGCAGAAGTAGCAATAACATCATCATTGTACTGTACATAATCTGAGCAGAGCTGTAGGTAGGACCCAGCAGACCCCACCCATTACAGGATGCTTGCTGAAAACCACAGGAGGGGGCGGGGACTAGACCAGTCACCCTGCACAAGGAGAGAGAGCTGTACTGACTGGTCTTCATCACAGGAAATTCCTGAACATAGACAAAGTGCAAGAGTTGTTTTATTCTGGATCACTACACAGATCATGAAGAAATACAAAATGTACATGGAGATTTGGGTAAGAATACTTGTGGTTCTTGTTTATACAATATTCATTTGGCTCAGAGTTTAGCTTTAAATCTAGGCACATTTGCCCACTTCTACTAGCTATATGCACCAAGTTTATAAAGCTAGTTGTCAAAAAATTGCATAGGGTGACCGGTGTATGTGATTAACCGCTTGCTGCCAGCAGGAGTCAGTGTCCTTTAAGGGGGCCATGATGCCAGAAGCTGGTAGGAGGAGCTCCCGTTTATTCATTCACTGTGATTGGCTGCACAGTGATGATATAAGAAAGCCGGTCCTAGAAAGCTGGTCCTACCAACTCTTGATTGTTGGTAGTTAACAATGAGCTGTCAGTGACAGTTCTGGGCCCAATTAAGTATGCCCCAGAACAACGCAGCAATGCATATATGCCAGGGACGTGCAGTGAGGTCAGTGGCTGGTGAGGCACACAGGTTACATATTCACAAGTTATGTATTCGATTCTCACTGCTCAAATATCATGTGATATAAAACATTGCAACAACCACCATTTTATTCCCTAGGATGTCTGCTAAAAAATAAATATAATGTTTGGGGATTCTGAGTAGTTTTATAGCAAAAAAATTATGATTTTTACATGTAGGAGAGAAGTGTTAGAATTGGCCTAGGTGGCAAGGGGTTAATTACCATAAGTAAGTAATATACAAATAATTATTATATATTTAGGTTGTTTTTAAGGTAATTTACTATATTTTAAAAAACTGTACTCAAGCAGGTGACTTAACGGATAAATAGATATATAATAAATTATTATGTTCTAACATATAGCATACTAATATATTATTTAGCTTGATAAAAAGTACCTTTTCAGCAGCAACAGATTCCCCTTCTTAACTGTGTGTGAAAAACATGGGATTATGGGTAAACCTTATACCCATAAACCCATGTTTTTTCCTTGTAGTAAAGAGGGCTGGGCTGGAAGAGAGCATTTGTCTTTTAGACATATGCCCCCTTCTATGACACTGCAGGGAGAGGAGAGCCTCCACTGCAGCATTTTTATTGGATAGCTTGGGCCAATGGTGCTTTATCAT
This sequence comes from Glandirana rugosa, assembly GCA_018402905.1. NCBI lineage: Eukaryota > Metazoa > Chordata > Amphibia > Anura > Ranidae > Glandirana > Glandirana rugosa. The sequence continues at coordinate 363,852 of BLSH010149993.1, read as the reverse complement.
TGGTCCAAGGCTCCAAGCTGTCCATTGAGCTCAGTGCCTCTGACAAGAGTCAGAGTCACTGTGAGCTCATCCTCTCAGTCTGCTGCAAACAGCATGTGCCAGGTCCAGCCTGTATTTAAACTGGCCATGCTGCATGTAGCTTCTGACAGGATGCGCCAGGAGCCCCATGTCTCTGGAACCATAGGAGATAGCCCCAAATTTTGGGTCTATGGGTGGAGTAGGACTTTGGCTACCTACCTCCCAAATTTGGGGTCTGTATGACCTAGGTCGCTGTGCTACGACCCTCGAAGCTTGATCATTTTTTTTTTTCATGGCAGATGAGGCTCTGCCTCACCTGCCTCCTCTGACTGCACGTCCATGATATATGCACTGGCTGAGCTTTAAAGCCCATCTTCCATGCTGCCTGCATATACTGTATGTGTAACACTATTGTACATAGGTTAAGGTGTATTTAGGCAACAGAATGCTGCAAATCTACACACAAAATCAATGGAGATGTCTTATCACAGGGTCTGCAACTTAAAGTGTCACTAAAGCAAAACTTTTTTTTTCATATTGGATAAAGTAAGGGAGGGTTTTATTTGCCATCTGTGTCTTATTGCAAACATTTCCCTTCACTTCCTGTCCCACAGCCAAAACAGGAAGTGAGAGTAAATCCCTTCAAAGTGAGTGAATCCTGGGGTGTTACCAGAGTTAGTGTCCCCATTGGAAGATTTTTCCCTCCATTCCTGTTCTGATATCAACCCAGAATTTGGGATTTTCATTTAATTTAACTTTGGTTTATAACGGGAAATGGGATAAATAGAGAGGGTGACTCATGCTAATAGGCCACAGACAGCAATAAAACCTGACAAGAGCTCTAATCCCTCACCACCACACTATCCTAAACTAAAATAAAAAGACAAATTGCCTTTAGTGACACTTTAACCGTTGCCGACCAGCCACAGCAGTTGTTCTGAGGCAGGTTGGCTTGGCTGCCCAAACCACTGTCATTGTATGTTGGCCGTGCATGCGCGATTTGCCGGCTCAGTGTCCGCCTGCGACCCGCAATTGCCTACTACAGAGTCAGAACAGGGATCTGCCGATATAAACAGAGCAGTTTTCCATTCTGTCAGGGAACATGACACAGATCTACTGTTCCCTGTAATCGGGAACAGTCAGATCTGTCATGCCCTGGCCAGCCCAGCCCCCACACAGATCACAGTGAGGGGGCACAGTTAACCCTTTGATCACCCCCTAGAGTTTAACCCCTTCCCTGTCAATGACATTTACACAGTAATCAGTGGTTATTTAACGCTCCGATCGATGTATAAATGTCATTGATCCCAAAAAAAGTGTCCGATCTGTCCACGGCAATGTCGCAGTCCCGATAAAAATCTCAGATCATCGCCATTACTAGTAAAAATAAATAAATAATGAAAATACCATAAATCTATTCCCATAGTTTGTAGACGCGATAACTTTGGGCAAACCAATCAATATAGTACCAAAAATATGTAGAAGAATATATATATCAGCCTAAACTGATGAATAAATTTGTTTTGTTATATATTTTTTTGGATATGTATTATAGCAAAAAGTAAAAAAAATATATTTTCTTTTCTAAATTGTTGCTCTTTGTTTGTTTATAGCGCAAAAAATAAAAACTGCAGATGTGATCAAATACCACCAAAAGAAAGCTCTATTTGTGGGGAAAAAGGGACGTCAATTTTGTCAGCGTTACATGACCGCGCAATTGTCAGTTAAAGCGACGCAATGCCGTATTGCCAAAAGTGCTCTGGTCAGGAAGGAGGTAAATCCTTTTGGGACTGAAGTGGTTAATTAGTTGAATGTTCATGGCCAAATCTTGAAACCTTTTCTATTTTCTAAGCATTGTAAATGTTATAAAAATGATCATTTAAGTGTTAACACCAGGCAAAACTTTTTTTTTTTTTGGTTTGTTTTGGCAAAAGTGTAAAGGGTTGGAACCTGTTCAGGTTCTTATTGCTGTTTGACAATCACTGGAATAGGTGTCCCCACCGGATGTTACCACCTTTACATCTGATTCGGTTATGACTGTAACATTTTGGATTCCCGCTTACTTTATCTCTTAGTGCAAAATAATGAGACACTAACTATAAAAAATTATAAAAAAATAGCAAAAATGTTTTGATTGGTTTTAAATTAGTCATATCTGCTAATTGTACTGGAAGAGGACATGTCTTTACACTGTGATGTTGGCTGCTTGTGTCTGGAGGAAACATTTGTGAGTAATGTGCCACTTTGTATTGGAAAGGTTTATTAATAAAACAAAATTGCACTAATGCAGCTATCTACAGCAGTGGATTATATGGAAATACAGTGTGGAAGATCTACTAAAGTGCTGCTGACCTTACTGTATATAAGGGATTGGCTTAAAAGGATGAGTTCTCTCCTGAAACAAAAGGATCAGTATAACAGCCAGGTATTGGCCAGTTGCCATTGGATGTCCAGGCAACCTCCATTCGGGGTTCTCTCAAAAGACAACTTAACCTTTGTTGCAGTTGTTCTTTAATTATCTTACCAACTGCACCCTCCCCCCTTTTCCAGTGTACCCACCCGGTAAAATACTTAGCTACATCCTTGATCAAGTGATGTTCACTGAGTTGTCCTGCTTGGGGGTGACAAAACCTTTACAAAGAAAACCTCTGGACAAGACAGCCCCTCTTGTTCCTGTGCATGTTCACGGAGCCCAATTTATTCCTTTGGAATGCCCATACCCATGGCAGCCTCCATCAGTCCTGCAAAGTACAGCTGTCCCTTGTGAATGATTTTGGTGAATTACTGAATGGGCTTCACACAAGGAAGTAGAGGTAAATTAGGGGAAATTTCACCAGTGGTTTGAATATGAGATAAAGACCAAACCAGATGTCTGTAAATATTTTTGAAAGGTTTAATGGTGGTAATAGTCTTTCTAAAACATGGAAATCAGCAGTTATATGATAAATCTCGGATGAATTGTGGCTATGAGCATGCTAGTGATAAAGAGATTGTGCTTCCAAGGGAGATATCAGAAATTGGAGAGTGAGAGTCATGCTTACCCCTAACGCAGGTGGACAGACACTATAGCTAGCTTCTGTGTTCTTTACCTATAGCAGCCCCCTTTTCCATAAGGCAAGCAGGCCCACCCGTAATCGGTTCCTAGGTCTTATACACAATGCTATAGTGCCTGGCTACCACCCTAGGGCAAGAGCAAATTGAGCAAAGCAAACAGGTACTTGCGGTTGGTGGACAGGCAGAGTGGTTCAATGACAGTCCAGGTAAAAGGCAGACAGAGTCCAGAAAATAGTCCTTATCTGTTCCGAGGTCATACACAGGGAAATCCAATCTAGCAGAGCAGGGCAGACAAACAGGGGGCTTGATCATTTATTACACCTGTTATCACTCTCTATCACAAGCTTGAGACCCCATGGTTTGGCTGGCTTATAACAGGTTTGGTTTCCACCCAGAGACTGACCACATCAATCAACTTGTAGGTGGACAAAGAGACAGGAAGAATGCCATAGTCAAAACCAGGATGCTAGAATAGGAGAGCTAGATGCTTCTGACAGTGAGTCAGACGACCAGTGTAAAGCCACAACTATTTTCAACCCACTTCATGTGTGTCCAGGTTTCCCAAAACCTGTGGCAATCAATGTATTGTGTATATACTGCATTATCCCAATATGCTTGGCACACCCAACCTTGAACCCCTATATACTCAGCACATATACCCATCATATCTCAAAGCTTCCATCAGTGGATCAGCACATTGTGATTTTTTTAGGCTTCAGACAGGTCTGCACATAATGGGCCACAGCAATTCTCAATGATTTAAAGTCCCACCTACATTCCTGTACATCATGTTCCTGTCCCTCCCAAGGCTGACCTTGTTCATGCTAAACTCTGTCATATGAGCGGGTATGTGCCTGGGGCCATCTCTCTCTTAGGTTTTGTCTTCTAATTATGGGATGCATTCCAGGTCTGTTTGATGCTGGATGACCATTTTATTAATAAACATACCGTTCTTTAAAAAAAAGAATGGGACTTTCATTTAGTTTCCAGCTCATAGAGCTAAAGTCTTTTACTTCTCACAGCTCCATGTCAGCTTGGTTCTTGTGTAAACCTATATGTTATTTTCCTGAAAATAATCCCCTTTAATTAGCTTGTACTCTACATGAAATAGACCGGGCAATTCCTCCTGACAGCATTAATCTGTAAATGTATGCATAATAAGACCTTAATCATATCTCTCACCAGCCTGCACTGGGTCACTTAATATATTGCTAGGACAAACATAAGATTGCACTGCACTTACTGGTATAACGTCTGCCAATCGCCCTAGTTCTGTCTGTATCTCCGAATAGTCGTTGCTGGTCTATGGTGCCAAGGAGCATGAGGAATTTGAAATATGAACCTCTAGCAGTGGAAATGTTTTCCTCTACTTAATAAAGTCATTTTGTTAATTGTGGCTCATTGCAAGATTAAGCAGATACTGTAACTGACTCTAGCTGCACAGCACCAACTATCTTGCATTTACTCTTAACTGGACTTACATTCCCAGCAAGGAAAACAGAGGTACCTCTTGGTCGTGAAAGCTGAAAGCACTTTACAGATTTCAAGGAGGTCTTAGCTGGCACGAGTTTGAGTATATTGAATTTAACAATCATTAAGGGCTCTCTCCATTTATCTGCTGCCAAAATACTTGGCCAAAGATCTTAGAATTTCTCCAAAACCCTTTATTTACTTACTTATTTTAGCCTCCATCAGCGATTCCCCCATCTCCTCCCGGGATTAGAATTGTAATGTCTTCTAGTCAAATAGAATTACCATTACAATGGGGCAAAGTGATTGTATATGCCTGCATCAGAGAGTACAGTAAATCTGCTATGGTTGAGTGAGTCATACGTTGTGACTATTTGGATTCCACTCGATTTCATATGCTATAGATACTGTGATTGCTCAATCATTCCCCTGTGTGCTACATGACTAATACACATACAGTTACAGGTTATATATCAAGATGGTGATTCTTAGAACTGGGGAGGGATGGGGGGATGCTTTACTAGAAAAACTAAGCAAATATATTTAAATTGTGCACCTGTTAGTATAGAAAGGCAATAGGATAGGTGGCTTATTAGCATAAACAAATTAGACACCTATACGGTCAGGGGTATAGCAGTAAAATATTAGTTTAATTAGCAGTGTGTTTTCAGTAAGTACACAATTTAGGTTGTGTGGTTAAACATTTACGTAAAAGAAACTTTTGAAGGGACTTTTGCTTCTTTACCTGCCTGGTGGTCCTATTATTTCATGACTGTGTATCCGATGCAGATTTTTGAGGGCTCCCTCTAGTGTTTGCGTAGTACAAGGATGTCTTGAGCTGTCCCTGCTAAGGTCTATTTTACATAGACCTTAGCAGGGACATGTTACACTAACCAGCAAAGGAGATTCTGCAGCATTTTCCCCAGCAATGACGGCATTGAAACAGGTGAGGATTTACTCTGTCTTCTCCAGAAAATTTGTTGTGGGGAAGTTGTACCCGATTATGAAAACGGCCTAAAAATGTACCCGTAGTCATCCATAATGTGCAAAGATGTTGCCTCCATCTTCATTATTGGGACAGCTCTTTAACCACTTCCTTACTGGGCACTTAAACCCCCCTCCTGCCCGGACCAATTTTCAGTTTTCAGCGCTGTCACTCTTTGAATGACAATTGCACGGTCGTGCGACGTTGTACCCAAACAAACTTGGCGTCCTTTTTTTCCCACAAATAGAGCTTTCTTTTGGTGGTATTTGATCGCCTCTGCATTTTTTATTTTTTGCGCTATAAACAAAAAGGAAGCGACAATTTTGAAAAAAGAACAATATTTTTTACTTATTGCTATAATAAATATCCAAAAATAAAAAAACAAATTTATTCATCAGTTTAGACCGATATATATTCTTCTACTTATTTTCGGTAAAAAAAAATCGAAATCGGCGTATATTCATTGGGTTGCGCAAAAGTTATAGCGTTTACAAACTATGGACATTGGTTTATGGCGTTTTTATTTATTTTTATTTTTTTTACTAGTAATGGCGGCAATATGCAATTTTTATCGGGACTGCAATATTGCGGCAGTCATGTCGGACGTTTTTGACACTTTTTTAGGACCAATGACATTTATACAGTGATCAGAAATTTAAATGTCCACTGATTACTGTATAAATGTCATTGGCAGTGAAGGGGTTAACCTGCAGGGGGCAGTGAAGGGGTTAACTATGTTCCCTTGGTGTGTTCTAACTGTGGGGGGGGGGGGCGGGGTTGGCAGGGGCATGACAGATCTAACTGATCCCAGTGATCTTCCCAGATCTTCTAAATTCCACAGCTGAATATATTCAATGGGCCATATGAGGTCCTTAGACACCTTTAGCAGGACCTTAAGTCTTGATGCTGGTACAAAGTATCTATTAATGTAGGCTGCACATCATGTATCTCCCAGAGCAGGCAGGCAAATTCTGGGTCCTTGTCTCCCCCTATGGTCCACTGATATCCCCCTAAACATGTCTGCTGGTGTGTGATTGATTGCACTGATATCTACAAAGGTTTTTGAGCAACAACACAGTGATGATTTATGCAGTATTCGTAAAAAGTCTCCTGAAGAAGCCATAGGTTTGGAGACACATGTTGAGCTGAAGTTTACTGCATCTTATCTGTAGTTATATGGGTATCAATATGATGTTTTTTTTATATATGAGATTTTGATCATTTATAATATAATTTTGATATTCTTATATTAATTTGTGTTTGGCACCTTTAATATCCCACTCCCCTTTATACACACTACTACTTAGGGATGTGTTGCCTGTGATTTTCAGACACCAAGCAATCTTTTTTTCAATGTTGTCCCTGAAGTTGATGCGTGCAACATAGAAAAAATTGGGAACATTTAAGTATTTAAGTGACTTTCACAAGTCTAATCAATGATGGCCCACCTTGTTATTTACAGGACTTAAAGGATCTGCTTATGGCTTGGTGCCAGATACCACAGCATACCTTCAGAAGTCTAATGGCGTCCAGGCCTCGACGGGTCAGAGCTGTTTTGGTGGCAAAAGGGAGACCTACTTAATATTAGGTGGGTGGTCATGCTATGGCTGATCGGTGTAAGTATTTAATTCAGCCAATGAGCTGAACTATGGGATGACCTTCCTAAAAGAAAACTTTATATCATGGAACTATTCTGCCATCCAAAAAAAGAAATAAAAGCAGCTGACACTCCAAATATATTTGCTTGGCTAGTTGGTAAAACTGTTGGAATTGGTCCACTTCAGGCTATATGTAACAATGGTGTAACATTTATTTTATTTTAGATGGTCGGGGTGACTTCACTAAACTTCTGACTATGGGAAAATTGGAAAGAGACAGGCTTGGAAAGTGCCAGCGTATAAATGAAAGACAGCTTTAATATCTGCAGAGTTCATAACCTCACGTCATGTTATTTTAACATTCTGTTCTGGCTCGGATCTGATATTATAAGGTAATCAGGAGACTGAGCACAATGAAATAGATCACCATTTCCATTTGGCAGACAGAATAATCCAACAGTTTGTTTTTAATACAAACTATTTAATACTGTTCATTTCTGCAATTCTATATAGTCAAACAAGAGATGTTTCTTAAAGTGAGTCTGACTGTGACATTGGCTGCGTATCACTGTACCTAGCAAAGACTTGCTGAACGCTTGGTTTCAGAGCAAAAGGAAATCAAAGTCTTTGTTGGATTCCATAGATTGTGAAATACGCAATATATTCCAAGTAAAGGAAGATATGCATGTCACTTGTTCTCCACTATAGCTGAAACTGATTTATGTAGTTGTTACAGACTTGTTGCAGAGATATGAAATGGTGCACAACATAAATGTTTTGGATTCCCATCTCATATGAGACCCGATTGCCATTGCTTTGCCATGGAAGATAAAGAAGGCTGCAATCACCAACGAAAGTGTATAAATTATTAAAGTGGTGACAGCTCATGTGAGCATAACCCAGAATATGATCACAACTGCACTAAAACATATTACAGGCAGTCCCTGGGTTACAAACAAGATAGGTCCTGTAGGTTTTTTCTTGACTTGAACTTTTATGTAAGTTGGAGCAGATACATTTTTTCAGTGTAACTCCAGCCAAAAATATATTTTTAAATTTTTTTATGGATAGCATAGGAAAGGGTTAACAGCCCTGTAAAGTAGATTTTGAAAATCATGGGTTGTCGTGCAAACAAGGATTGAGATAAAGCTTCAGTGGAGACACCATTTCCCACCATTTCCCATGATAACCCTTACAGCAGTAAATTTCCCTTCCTAGGGGTAGATTTCCTCTCACTTCTAGTTGTCTCCCTCCCTTTGTAAGTATGAGTCGGATGTATGTAACTCAGGGAGTGAGTATTAATAATTCCATAATGCATGCTACTACAAAAACCAGTAAGGGATTGATGCAGTAATTCATGCAAAAGGAGCCCCGACCAAATATTTAGTGCATACTATACTGCACATAGACATACTTTTCAGTAAGCCAACATTTCTGTATTAAAAATCTTTTTTATTGGTCTTATGTGATACTCTAATTTTCTGATATACTGAATTTTGAGTTTTCACTAGATGTAAGCCATAATCATCAAAATTAAAAGAAAAGAAATGCTTGAAATATATCACTCTATATAAAATATATGAATTTCACTTTTTGAATTGGATTACTGAAAATAAATTAACTTTTTGATGATATTCCAATTGTATGAGATACACCTGTATATATTTTTTTGCTGATTGGTTAGTACACATTTTTTGGTGATGTGCTTTACTTTCATTTATGATATACATTGAGTGTATGCACTTAAAGAGGCAGCAGCATCACCATAATTATATATAAACTTTTTTGGGAGCACTTTTTCAAGGGTCGGCGCCCCTGGTTTTTCAAATTTTTTATGTTGTTTAAATATGTAATATCCATAGAGTGCTGACAGGTTCACTATTGACACAGACCACTGAACCAATTTTATGCCTTTTCTTTCTGTTAGCTCTATTCTTCTTGTAATTTTCAAAATTATTAGGCCTCATACACACGGGTGTAATAGCAAAACGTCAGGACCGATGACAAGCAAACAAAAATCTGCGTCAAAAACGTAATTTCGTCTGTGTTTTGCATCGGCATTAATGAGCATTAGTGAGAGTCAACGTCAATAGGCGTTTTTTTTAAAAAAAAAACATTCCTCTGCTATTTTTTAACCTGAAAACGCCAGCGCTAAAAACGCCAGTTAATGACGCTATGGCGTTAATGCACATTAGTGAGCGCTTTGCTGGCTCAGCGTCAAAAACGCCATAACATTACAGCCTTGGAACGCGCGGGTCCTGTGTTCAATTTATAGCTTAATAACGCTGTGCCATCTACAGCTCAAAAACGCCTGTGTTTTTATGGAGCCATTGAATAACATGGAGAGCTGCAAAAAAACATCCGTGTGTATGACGCCTTAACATTGTCAAATGATGTTGCCTAAGCTGAAGCTGACCATCATTTATTATTTGTTTCTAAAAATTCAAAAAATTTTTATACAAATATAAAATGTAGTATTAATTTTTAGAAAATGTTGTGTTTTGATATGACTTTGGGGGAAATTTATTATGTTGAGTGAAAATGTCCAGCTGGTAAATGCCAGAGGATTAGTTGACAACCATCTCATGTATGTAGATATCGTCAGACATCTACTATAGACTGCACCAGTACAAGCTCACTTCACCCTTAAAAGAGAAGTATGGGAATTGGAAAAAAAAACATACAAACTAACCTAGGTGCATGCAACATCAGTCCAATCCCCCACTGCCTCTAAAACCAAGAACTGAGCAAAGACCGCTGATCACTCAGTTCTCGGTATTTAGTCTGTAGAGAGACGGTGACCCTCTGCTCTGTTCTGCTCCTCCAGCGCTCATTGGAGCACTGGGCTGTGCAGGGGGTGGGAGCGACTAGCTCAGTTGTCTTCCAGCGGCTCGCTAAGAGGGGGAGCCAGCTTCCGGTCCAGGGATCGGGGTGGATCTCAACATGAAAATTGGGATCAAACCAAAATGGGACACTGGAGTGCCTAGAGCTTTGGCCATACTTCTCCTTTAATTTGTGGAAGGGATACACATGCCAGCATGTGAAGCAAACCTGTGCTTTTCCAGTGTAACAAGTTCACTTTAATACTTCCCTCTCTAGCTGCAGGAAGAGGGAACATTAGTTACCTATTGCTACTCCAATCTTGTGTTTGTTTGGCTGCTGGGAGCAAAGAAAATACTCAACACTTCTGGGTATAAAGAATCATGTAACTTCCTCTCCTCTGGCAGCATTGGCCTAGCTCCCAACTGTCTCTCATTTGGAGGGACTGTCATTCTTTTGGAACTGATTCTTGGATCTGCTTCATCAGGAAATGTTGAGCACATTTCTAAAGTGTGACTATAAAAGATAACTATATCATTAGTATAATTTCAAATAATCAGGGATTTGTGAAATGCGTTGAACCAAGTAGAATGTACTGCTCATTCCAAATAAATGGAAGGGAGGGGGAAAATGAGAGGTTTTAGAGCTCATGGGGTTACAAGGAGGCAGAAAAACACAATAAAGAAACTATTTAATGAAAAATAGATTACACTGCCATTAAATAGTGTATGTGGGTGGATTATTTTTGGAGAATAAAGATATTGTTTGGTGGCATTTCAGTGTAGCACCTGGGTCACAATATCTTTCTCTCAATGGTGTTTTCATATTTTTAAGCCTAAGTACAGTTCTATGTGCACCCCTCTGATCTTGTTTTATTCTCTTGGTTAGGGCTTTTGCTTCTACATCTTTAGCACTAAGCTTTACCTGTTCATCATGCCCTGTTCAATAAGAACACTTCAGTTGCCAAAGCTGGTGCTCTAGCTGGACAGGAAAACATTTGTTAGGTCTTTAATAACACTGTGAAACTATTATCAGAGGGGAGCACAAAAGAAGCTCTTCATATCCTGCGGTTTCTGCTTTTAGGCGGGCCATTAGCATTTAAAAGATTAAAATGGCTGATAGATTAGCCAGAAGAAGCAGTCCAAGCATATGGCAACCCAAAGTATAAAGTTGCTGATGTTCATTACTTTTTACATTCTCATTAGTATGTTGCTGTTTTTTTATTTCTGTATATCTGTAAAGCCTCGTACACAGGGTACGACAATCGTATACAACAGGTCGTACTAAGGACCATTGTATGCAATATCGATCGTTCGTATGTGCGATTAGAACAGTCGAACATACGATGGTCGTACAAGGGAGTTGTATGAGCAGACTAGAAAACTTGGTCGTACCAACAAGCGGTCATATGACTGTTGTATCGTGTGTACAGAGTAGTTGGTACAAGAAGTTGTATTGTGCAAAACACGCATGCTCAGAAGTCAGGAACGGCCGGATGCTAATTATATGCACCTGAACGTTCTTTCTGTGGTCGTACGATCGTGTAGTGCAGTCAGTATGCAAGTTACATTATCCAACATACGATTTGCGACGATCGTCGTCCCGTGTGTACAAGGCTTTACTGTTGAGGAAATGCATGGTGAATCTGCTAGCCTTCTATGTGCTGCAGGCTTCCCATTTGGATCTGACAACGCTAACAATAGATGCATATTTATAATGGCATAGTCAGTTCGCTTCCTGCCTTTGTTCATGAGGACATGTAGTCCCATTGTCAGACTGTCATATCACCGGATCACATGCCTTTCCCACCCATCCCTGAAAAGCCAGATTGACAATGTGTATGCAGGCAGGGTTCCCATTAAAGGTTGTTCCTCCTACTGGTGGAGTGATTGCATAGTGAGACGTATATAAAGTTGGTGGAGCAGTCTCTGAGTTCCTTAGTGCTGAGACTGTGAGCTGCTAAGGAAGGGTGTCCTTGGAGTATCCTTTAGCTTTCCTCTTCGGGGGAGGGGTGCCTGCTATACTATGCTGCAAAGCATGAGAAGGATTTAGAATGAAAGATAGACTATCTGGAACACTGGTAGCCCAATGCTCCAGTAATGCTCATGAAACAAAATATTGAAGATGTCGTTATATGCCATTAATGAAGACATTGTGTTATCAGAATTTGGACTGTACAGCTTAATTTTGCAGTTTAACGCAAGTAAATCGTTTTATTGCATTTAAGAAGTTCTGTGTGATGACCTAGAGAAGCAGAGTGTAAAGTTCAGCCAACACCTAGGGAGGGAAGAGAGTTATGTGCTTTACTGCTGCAAGCCTGGATGACTCTGGAGTGTGTAGTGATGGAGAAAAGGAAGTCCCCTGTCTGACGGTGAGAAAGAACCCCCTCATGCAGCATCGGTCAGATGACCCTGAGGATGGGGTGAAGAGGTCTTGGACCGAAATCTGTGCATGCACAGTATGTGGTTTGGGCTGAACAGCCTGTGACGCCCTGCAACTCTATTTGTACAGATGCGTGTGACAGCGGCATGGAAGTAAACTGGGTCCCTCTAACAAATGGCTTCTGGCCCACCTACACTATTATTACCCATACCCCTGACCCTGTAGAACAGCAATACAGAAAACCTGATTGCAGTTACATGACAACAGAATAAAACTTCTTTTTAAAACACTTGTGAGCCATTATTTAAGATTACATTGGTGGTTTACATTTTATGGAGCATATGCTTTGATAGGCTCTCTGTAACATGCATACATCACATATGTTTTACAACTGAATTCTAGGTATGGCAATTTTTACATTGGTTGGGTTACATTGGTGAAATTATCTTCTATGTTCAGTAAGCAGCAGGGCAGACGTTTGATGTGGGGTCTGAAAGCTAGTGGAGATCACTGTTGTAGCGGTGCTTACTACAATAATGTCCAGCTTCTACAGGAATCCCAGAGATATGGCACATACCTAGTTACATCAGTCCAATTCATATTTATCCATTACCTTCATTATTCAACACAAGGTGTGTAGTCAGAAACAGAAGTAATTTTCCCTGTAAAAAAGATCCATGGGGCATATCACTGAAATTCAACCCTTGGCTCATCTCCATTTGTGAGGCACTTGTGTCAATTTTCCAGCAGCAACTGAACAACCCATGATGTATCCTTAATGAACGCAAGCAAAAACAAAGTTTAATTCCCCTTCAGTTTTTACTTGTAATGATCTAAAGTCGGACAAATCAAGTCGTTTTAATTACATTCAGGCTCCCAGCACTTTGCCTGAATTTGTTTTTGATCTGCAATAAACACACAAGAGTGAGATCAATCTTAACAATTAGCATTGTTCAAGTCTTTGATCTTGAAGCAGTGTACGGAAAGGCAGATTAAAACAAAAAACAAAAGAAATAACAAACCGCAGTGTGTTTGTGGTCAAGTAGGATAAAATTTGATCCTTGAGGAACATATAAAAAACGTGCAGAAGTTGTGTTTGTTGAGTGGAGCAGAAAGGAAAATTTCAGACCTTATAGTTACAATGAGAAATAGGTGATCAGCTGTCAGACATCACTCAGCAGGAACTGTTAGTTGGAACTATGTCTTTAAAATCAGTTTTGGTTATAGGGTTTCTTAAGCCAAATGTTTTTTTTCTAGTTTTGGATACAACAGAGTAGGGTTAGATGCTCCATCCAGTCTGTGTCCTTGCTAGGGAGATTCGCTCTCTTTCTTTATCCTGGTGACCATTGTCATTAGGGTTGAAAAAAATCCCAAATTTGGAGTTCCTCCAAAACAGGAAAATCTTCCCATGGGGATACTTGTTCTGCTGACAGCTGTCTAAGAGAGGATGTATGTAACTTTCTTTCTTCCTGTTGAAGCTTCAGGATTTTAACCAACCCCTACTCTATCCAAAATGAAAAATAAACTTTTTAGCTTCAGATATACTTTAACCAGTTGCCGACCTCCCGCCGTGGCTTGACGGCAGCAACTTGGCTCGATATCGCAAATCGCCGTCAGGTTAGGGTTGCCACTTTTCCTTCAAGCCAAACCCGAACACTGTAGAGGTGCACAGTAAGTTTTTTTTTTTCTTAGTATACACTGTAGCAGGGGCCTTCAAACTTTCTAAACAAAGGGCCAATTTACTGTCCTTCAGACTGCAGTAGGATTGGACATTCATGTCAGTGGGAGCAATAGTCACCCATCGCTGGTGTCAATGGGAGGAATATTGCCCAATTGGTGGTATCAGTGTGAGGAATAGTGGCCCATTATTGGTGTCAGTGAGAGGAACAGTGCCCCAAGGGCCGGATAAAGGCCAGAAAAGGGCTGCATCTGGCCCCCAGGCAGCAGTTTGGAGACCACTGCATTATAGAATTGTAACAGACCTAGGACACCTTTGGGCACTCCAAAGAGAATAGAAATGTGGCACACATAGTGCCCCCTGACCCTCCTGTCATGCCCTGTTTCAAGCCACATGTCTGTTTGAATCATGTGTCTGGGTTTCAGGTGGACTGTGGACTGAAACCTGGACACATGATTTAAAACCTGAACTATCCGGGTGAATCCTGGACAGGTGGCAACCCTAGTGAGGAATAGTGGCTCCTTATTGGTGTCAGTGAGAGGAACAGTGCCCCAACGGCCAGATAAAGGCCAGAAAAGGGCCACATCTGGCCCCCAGGCAGCAGTTTGGAGACCACTGTATGTAACTTTCTTGCTTCCTGTTGAAGCTTCATGATTTTAACCAACCCCTACTCTATCCAAAATGAAAAATAAACTTTTAGCTTCAGATATACTTTAACCAGTTGCCAACCGCGCGCCGTGGCTTGACGGCAGCAACTTGGCTCGATATCGCAAATCGCTGTCAGGTTAGGGTTGCCACTTTTTCTTCAAGCCAAACCCAAACACTGTAGAGGTGCACAGTAAGTTTTTTTGTTTTCTTAGTATACACTGTAGTAGGGGCCTTCAAACTTTCTAAACAAAGGGCCAATTTACTGTCCTTCAGACTGTAGTAGGATTGGACATTCATGTCAGTGGGAGCAATAGTCACCCATCGCTGGTGTCAATGGGAGGAATATTGCCCAATTGGTGGTATCAGTGTGAGGAATAGTGGCCCATTATTGGTGTCAGTGAGAGGAACAGTGCCCCAAGGGCTGGATAAAGGCCAGAAAAGGGCTGCATCTGGCCCCCAGGCAGCAGTTTGGAGACCACTGCATTATAGAATTGTAACAGACCTGGGACACCTTTGGGCACTCCAAAGAGAATAGAAATGTGGCGCACATAGTGCCCCCTGACCCTCCTGTCATGCCCTGTTTCAAGCCACATGTCTGTTTGAATCATGTGTCTGGGTTTCAGGTGGACTGTGGACTGAAACCTGGACACATGATTTAAAACCTGAACTGTCCGGGTGAATCCTGGACAGGTGGCAACCCTAGTGAGGAATAGTGGCTCCTTATTGGTGTCAGTGAGAGGAACAGTGCCCCAACGGCCAGATAAAGGCCAGAAAAGGGTCACATCTGGCCCCCAGGCAGCAGTTTGGAGACCACTGCACTCTAGGATTGTAGCAGACCAGGGACACCTTTGGGCACTCCAAAGAGAATAGAAATGGGGCACACATAGTGCCCCCTCACCCTCCTGTCAAGCCCTGTTTCAAGCCACATGCCTGTTTGAATCTTTTGTCCGGGTTTCAGGTGGACTGTGGACTGAAACCTGGACACGATTCAAAACCCAAACTGTCCGGGTGAATCCTGGACAGGTGGCAACCCTACGTCAGGTGACAGTGGCTGCGAGATCGCACTCTCTGAGCGTGATCTCACTGTATTCCGGAGGGGCCAGGGAGCTGTCCCCCCGGAGTGACAGAACACGGATCCCCCCCGGTGTGACAGAACGGGGATCCGTGTATGCAAACATGGATCTCCGTTCTGACAGAGGGGGAAGGGATGTGATTGCAGGCTCCCCTGTGTACGGGAGCCGCGATCACTCTCCTCCCCCAGCCAGCCCAGCCCCCATACAGTTAGTACACACACAGGGAACACAGTTAACCCCTAGAGCGTCCCCTGCAAGTTAACCCCTTCACTGCCAATGGCATTTACACAGTAATTCATGCAATAATAGCTGTATAAATGCCATTGGTCCCAAAAAAGTGTCAAAATGGTTCGGCATGTCTGCTGCAATATCGCAGTTCTGATTAAATCACAGATCGCCTCCATTACTAGTAAAAAATAAAAAATAAAATAAAAACCCCATAAATTAATTCTCATCATTCGTAAACGCGACAACTTTTGCGCAAACCAATCAATAAACGCCGATTACAATTTTTTTTTTACCAGAAATATGAGGAAGAATATAAATCAGTCAGAACCGATGAAAAATAATTTTTTATCTATTTTTTGGATATGTATTATAGCAAAAAGTAAGAAATATTGTTTTTTTTTTGCTAAATTATCGCTCTTTTTTTGTTTATATCGGCGATCAAAAATGACGCAGAGGTGATCAAATACCACCTAAAGAAAGCTCTGTTTGTGGGAAAAAAGGATGCAAATTTTCTTTAGGTACAACTTCGCACGACTGCGATATTTTCCGTCAAAGCGACGCAGTGCCGAATCGTAAAAAGTGCTCTGGTCCTAAAGTGGGAAATTCTTCCGGGGCTGAAGTGGTTAAAAAGGCTCTGTCACCAACTTTTGCAGATAAAAGTACGATGAAAAGTATTTAAATGCTTACTTGTACTGTTTTATCTTTCTAAATATGTTTTTTTTTTTTAAATCTCTTGTAATGTACCTTTGAACTTGCTAGAAAATCGGACTACTCCAGGAAGAGTCAGCTCCCTAGCACAGCCTCCTTTGCACATCATAGCCCTCTCCTTGTCTGGGAATTTCTAATTACTGTCTGTGCTGGCACAGCATTTCTCTCTTCCCCTTACCTCCCTACATACCCTTTTATGCTAACTGAAATTAAAGCTCTGACACAGGAGACATGTTGGCGCAAAATTGCACCACTGTGTGGGATGGTAATGGTAAAATAATAGGCTCTGTATAGAGTCCAGATAAAACAAGTCCTGGGGTAAAGTCCAATAGAAACGGCTTCCCAAATGGCATCTGTGTGGAAGGTAGAACAACCTCTGCAGTGAACAAAAGAGAAAAACACGGCGCCTTTAAGTGTAGCCATATAACGTAAAATGTATTACACAAGTTAAAAGGTACTCACAAACAGATGAGTAATGCAGGCATTGCCCATGCGATCATCGGCCTGAAGAGGGAGCATAGACTCCAACAACGCGTCGCCGCACACCAGCACGCCCCCCGGAGTGACGACATCTGCGCATCGCAGCTTCCGGAACCAGGAAGCGATGGGATCCACTAACGTAACCTGACCCAGGAGCTTTGCAGACATCACATCATCATCTATCACCCTCTGGACACTGCAATGCCCTGTTTGTGAGTACTTTTTAACTTGTGTAATAATTTTTACGTTATACGGCTACACTTAGAGGCGCTGTGTTTTTCTCTTTTGTTGAATGAAAGCTCTGAGTCTGCTGGAACTGTTGACAAAGGTCAGTGAAGCCAGCCTACAAAATCAATAAAGTGAGCCTATATCAGTCATTTTCAACCAGGGTTCTGTGGAATCGTATGGTAACTCAAGAGTTTGTTAGGGGTTCCTTGAGCTGTGGATGATTAACATTCTGTTTGATGGTACCTGCAAAGTTCTGGGGCCAGTGCCACTTGGTTATTTGGATGGTGAGCAGTATTGGATTTCCACCAGACATATAATTTGGTGTTGAGGTCAAATAATTAAATTTTAGTCCCATCTGACCATAACACATTTTCCCATTTGGCCACAGAATCGTCAAGGTGCGTTTAAGGTGGTCAGATGAGACTAAAATTGAATTATTTGGCCTCAACACCAAACTATATGTCTGGTGGAAATCCAATACAACTCACCTGTCAAATAACACCATTCCTACAGTAAAGCATGGAGATGGTAATATCCTGTTATGGGGGTGTTTCTCTGCAGCAGGGACTGGAGCTCTTGTCAGGATAGAAGAAAAATGGATGGGGAAAAATACCTTTAACCTCTTGAAAAAAATCTGCTGCCCTCTGCCAGAAAGTTTCCAATGGGAAGAAGGTTTATCTTCCAACATGACAATGACCCAAAGGGCTCGTTTACACTTGCTTCGGCTTCAACGCTCATTAAAGCCCATGCAGCTTCAACAAGCTTTTATGATGTGTTTTTGAGGCTTCGGCGCTGCTTCAAACAGGCTGTAGTGAGGCTTCAACAAGGCTTCAGTGATGCACTTTTAAAGCCTTGTTGAAGCTTGGTAAACGCCCTGTGTGTTTGTTGATATCTCACACCTGCAATTTCTCCAAAACAAAGCGGAGCTAAAGCTGAATTACAGCCTCTGAAAAGCCGCAGGTGCTTCAAGCGAGCTTCAAATGGACTTCAAACGGGCTTTGTCATAGACTTCTATGGAGGCATTGGAGAGGCTTTGAAGCCTGGCTAAAGCTACATGGGGTATAATTTTTGATGCAAAGCTGAAGCCCAGCCAAGCCAACGCAAGGTGTAAACAGGTCACTAACTATTTTATTTAAGTGACATGGGCTTTGACTGGCATTAAGGGAGCTTTAACAACGCCTGTCTGACACCCTGTTTTCCAGCAAGTGTAAATGAGCCCAAAGAACACAGCAAAAATAACCACACAGTGGTTGAAGAAGAAAAAGGTAAATGTCCTTGCTTGGCCTAGTCAGAGCTCAGGCTTAAACCCCATTGAAAATCTGTGGAATGACTTGAAGACTGCAGTCCACAAACGGTCACCATCAGATAACGGAACTTGAGCAGTGCTGCAAAGGAGAATGGGCAAATATTGCAAAGTCTAGATTTGCAAAGTTAGTAGAGACTAACAGCTGTAATTAAAGCAAAAAGGTGGTCCAACAAAATACTAACAGAAAGGGGGGTGATCCTTTCTCTAACTCAGTGATTCTGTTTTTGAATTGTCTTTATTTTTTCTGACGTGTTGGGGTTCTATCTTTCACTTTGATGTAAATACATCTGTATAAAACAAAAACTGTGTCTGTCTTCATTTCAGGCTGAAAATCAACAAAACATGATTATTTTAAAGTGGGGTTGATTCTATTTTATACCCACTGTAAAAAGTAGTTAATAGGCAAATATAATGTATATATAAACCCTGCACCAAAAAATGTAATATTTTGCAGTTTGCCTGTCTTCCCATAGAGAAAGATTGCAGGTGAAATGAATGTTCTGATGACATTGTCTCTTTAAATACATACAGTTAATTGCTAGGATTCACCTAAAATAACAGTTAAATAAAAAAGAATATGCTGCCAAAACTTACTTTATGATAAATGCAACATTACTTATTTCTCCAAATTATCAGTATGATACGCACCATATTTTGGTAAGTTTTTGACCCATGAGTACTTTTTTTAATAGATTAATGTTAATGATACAGGCCACTGTATTTTGCTTTGTGTTTTATAACGCAGCCAGGACTTTGAACCTAATCTGAAATGCATTTACAGAGCTACATATATATTGTTGTACTTGGCTCTAGGTGGAGAACAGTTAATTAAACCATTCAACTCCCCAACCATAAGCTTCCATGATTTATTATGTGGAAAATCTGTGATTTACATACAATTTAGATGTTTTACAGTTTTCATGTCAAGGAAAAACATTGTGTACATTTATGTGAGCCCCTTTAAAACCCCAGAATGTACTTAGAAACATTTACAGTGTGATTAAACTCAATAATTCGACTCCAATGCTGAGTTTTAGAAAAGCTTAGAAAGAAAAGTGTGGCATATAAGACTAAATATTACATATAAACCTTGTCGGAATGGGTATTATATTTGTCTAGTGTGTCCCGAGACTAAATTAAACTTCCAATACATAACTAATAGAAAAATAGATTTTAATGCCTTCTAATGTTCTAGAAATATAGAATGTAAATATTTACTGTAATTCTTTGTGTCCAATAAAGGGCTGCTTAATTTTAAAGTTGACTTCTATAGTTGGATTTTTACATTGCATATTATATCTCTGCTTATTTATACACTGGTACAGCCGAATAAGAAAAAACTAAAGATTTTGGTCTATATACAGTGGGGAAAATAATTATTTGGTCCCCTGCAGAATTTGTAAGTTTGCCCACTAACAAAGAAA
This sequence comes from Glandirana rugosa, assembly GCA_018402905.1. NCBI lineage: Eukaryota > Metazoa > Chordata > Amphibia > Anura > Ranidae > Glandirana > Glandirana rugosa. The sequence continues at coordinate 343,752 of BLSH010149993.1, read as the reverse complement.
TGAAGGGTCTATAATTTTTATCATAGGTGTATTTTAAATGATAGCAACAGAATAGAAACCAAAAATCCAGAAAAAAACACATAAAACAAATGTTATAAATTGAGTTGCAGTTCAGTGACTAAAATAAGTATTTGATCCCCAAGGAAAACATGACTTAGTGCTTGGTGCAGAAACCCTTGTTGGCAAGCACAGAGGTATAATGTTTCTTGTAGTTGGTGACCAGGTTTGCACGCATCTCAGGAGGGATTTTGGTCCACTCTTCTTTACAGATATTCTCTAAATCCTTAAGGTTTATTGGTTGTCACTTGGCAACTCAAAGTTTCATCTTCAACTTCAAGTTTCACACAGCGAATCAAGTTAATCCAAAAGAGTTAAATTTCGGTCTCATCTGACCACTGCACTTTCTTCCAATCCTTCTCTAAACTATTAAGATGTTCATTGACTGTACATGTGCCTTCTTGAGGAGGGGGACTCACCATGTTTGGAGGAAGAAAAATGCTGACTATGACCCTAAGAACACCATCCCTACAGTAAAGCACGGAGGTGGAAACATTATGCTTTGGGTCTGTTTCTCTGCTAAAGGTACAGGCCGACTTTGCCACATTGAGGGGCCAATGGACAGGGCCATGTATTGTAAAATCTTGGATGAGAACCTTCTTCCCTCAGCCAGAACACTGAAGATGGGTCGTGGATGGGTCTTCCAGCATGACAATGACCCAAAACATACTGCCAAGGCAACAAAGAAGTGGCTCATGAAGAAGCACATTAAGGTCATGGAGTGGCCTAGTCAGTCTCCAGACCTTAATCCTATAGTAAATTTATGGAGGGAGCTAAAATTTCAAGTTGCCATGTGACAGCCAAGAAACCTTAAGGATTTAGAGAAGATCTGTAAGAAAGAGTGGACCAAAATCCCTCCGGAGATGTGTGCAAATATGGTAACCAACTACAAGAAACATCTTACCTTGCTTGCCAACAATGGTTTCTGGATTTTAGGTTGATATTCTGTCTCTATCATTTAAAATGCACTTACCGTATATACTCGAGTATAAGTCGAGTTTTTCAGCACATTTTTTGGGCTGAAAAAGGCCCCCCTCGGAATATACTCGAGTCAGTGTCTGTGGGTGGTCTGAAGAGATGAGTAGATTCACATTGCACAGAGCGCGCTGCTTCTAAGAGCCGCTCTGTGCATGAAACTGTGACCTAATTACATGAGAATGCAGAGAGAGCTGTCAGATTTTCAACTTGATGTCAGGAGGTGAGCGGGATGCACGGGTGTTAGCTGTTCAGTCCCACCCACCTCCAATCTCAGTGAAGATCTGACAGCTCTCTCTCTGCATTCTCTGCATTCTCTACATTCCAATGTAATTAGCTCACAGTTTCATGCACAGAGCGGCTCTTAGAAGCAGAACGCTCTGTGCATTGTGAATCTACCTTACTCATCTCTTCTGCCAGTGCCAGCCAGCACCATCAGCTGCCAATCAGTGCCAACTGCCAGTACCATCCAGGGCAGGTGGAGGGCAGGTGGTAATGGCTACAATACCTCGCTTCTGGCTACAATCCCTGTGTAATGGCTACAATCCCTGTGTTCTGGCTACAATCCCTGTGTTCTGGCTACAATACATGTGTTCTGGCTACAATCCCTGTGTTCTGGCTACAATACCTATGTTCTGGCTACAATCCCTGTGTAATGGCTGAGTCCCTGTGTTCTGGCTACAATACATGTGTTCTGGCTACAATCCCTGTGTTCTGGCTACAATACCTGTGTAATGGCTGAGTCCCTGTGTTTTGGCTACAATACCTGTGTTCTGGCTACAATCCCTGTGTTCTGGCTACAGTACCTGTGTAATGGCTGAGTCCCTGTGTTCTGGCTACAATACCTGTGTTCGGGTTACAATACCTGTGTAATGGCTCCCTGTCCCTGTGTTCTGGCTGCTGCATTTCCCACCCTAGGCTTATACTCAGGTCAATAACTTTTCCCAGTTTTTTGTGGAAAAATTAGATGCTTTGGCTTTTATTCGGGTCGGCTTATACTCGAGTATATACGGTATGATAAAAACTTATAGACCCTTAATTTCTTTGTAAGTGGGCAAACTTACAAAATCTGCAGGGGATCAAATAATTATTTTTCCCACTTTACTGAGCCCTGTACTTGAAATTAGCAGGATCTTAATGTAGGGGTTAATATGTCTGAACCCTCCCTCAAAATTAATGCTTGCTGTTATCTTTCACCTAAATAGATACTAATCAGACATCAACGATCACAGCGATGTTCACCATCACATTAAACAGAATTCAAAAGAGACCACGACATCAACCAAACCATTATATTTTTAGAATATATGGTCATATTATCAGCAGACCGAGGCAACATGCGGAGGGACTGCCATTTGGGTGCTAATATTAGCCATACAAATTAATACCAAGCAACTGATGAGGACTGTTGACAGACAATTTGTTTCCCTGAGAGAAGAGTACCTGATGCACATCTCAACAAGTCCAGCTTAATGTAAATGATGACCATTCATATAAAGAACTGCTTGATCTGATTCATGTGCCAAACATGGCAATAGCCTAGTCCAGAAAGCTATATTTTTCTCACCCAAAACACACTATTGTTTGGCATGACAGACTACAGAGATGGAAAACTAATAATATACATGTGCAGATGCCTCCTTAGTAGAACACATCCACTATAACTATGATTCAGTATCCAAGTAGATATCTATCAACCTTGACACTCACCTGAAGCAAACATAAGCAAGTTTTTGCCAACGCATATCCAAAATTACCTAATAAACCTATTCTTCACTATGTAAGGGCACCATAAATATTATTAATATCCCCAAAAGAGAACTTTATTTATGGGTTTAGGTCTATGGTGACAACATACAATTTCAGTTTATAACATCAGCATTGTAATAGCAATTTAAACAATAGTAATTATTGACAATCCAACACAAGCTTACTTGCAAAATATCCTTTCCTATTGTGAGTTCTGTCTGTCTGCTGGCCAGCTCTTTCTATAACTTTCTGGTGTCTCGACATACAGCTTCTCCTCTGCTATTTACTTCCAGCAGAGAGGGGTTATACAGGGGGAATACAGGCTAGTACTCAAATGGTTAAACTAGGGATTGGCACTTTTATTGGGTCTGCCCATCAGAATGAGACCATTGATGGCAAAATAATTATGCACAGACTATCCCCTCATTGTCTCCCAAAAATACACAATTGCGCTGATCCACTAGGACATCTGATTGTAGCTGGCACTAATTCTGTGGGGTTTACTTACTAAAGGCAAATAGGCTGTTCACTTTGCAAGACCAGTTGCAGTTTGCAAGGGAGTTTTACCCAGAGCTTAATGAATATGATGAAATATCACTTTGCAAATACCCATTACGTGTGGGTAAAATGTAAGAAATAGCGTTTTTCTTTGTGCGTGATTAGATGATGGAAGTCAGCAGAGATTCCTCTCATTCACTATGATCTGGGGAATATTACCTAACAGAGCTCAATTTCCCTTGCAAAGTTCACAGTCTATTAATATTTAGCAATTGAACCCTTGTATCTCAGTTTCTTGCAGTCTTCCTTGCTTTGATATTACAGCCCAAAGTAATGACCATGCCTTCCTACTTTCAGGACACCACTGGCTCCCTGAACTGCCTCTAGAGAGTGGGTATATTACCTGATAATTGCATTCTTTGTACTATGCATGTGAGTAACTTATACTGTACATCTCTATCACACATTAAGAGGGTATTCTGGCAGTTTGTGATGTCTTTAACAGTATGAATTTACAGTTGGGTATGAAGGATTGCCTGTTGGAACCTCTTTCCGTTGTGCTAATAAAAGCTTCTTTTGTTTTGATGTGCAGATTTTTCAACAGTTTCAGGGAATGACTAATGTAGTTTTTATCTACTGTACGTGAACCTCTTTCCTGACAGAACACCTATGTCTACACACACTCACTGAATCTCGGGCATGTTCTTTTTTGATTTTTTTTCATCTTGCAAGTATCACAAGAGGACTTAAAGTGGAGCTCCCCCCCCCCCCCCGCTGCCACATTTGGCACCTTTTTTTGGGGGGTGGGTACCTGCCCATTTACAGAGCGCAGCATGCTTTGCACATGCGCAGTGGGGAACTGGCTGTAAAGCCACAAGACTTCACTGCTAGTTTCCCTTAATAGAGATGGCGGGGCAGCACCCAATAGCCGATTGAAAAATCGGCTCGGGTGAGGACACCGCTGGGTTCCTGGACAGGTGTCCTAATACTAAAAGTCAGCAGCTACAGTATTTGTAGCTGCTGACTTTTAATTTTTTCTGAAGGAGCCTGGAGCTCCTCTTTAAGCTGGCCATAGATGGAGCGTAACTTGGCCAGTTTAGCAGAGAGCGGCTGAATTCCGATACTTCTGTCAAGCGGGAATATTTAAAAACATTTGTTGATCAGCTGCTGTTTAGTGTATTCTGACAGCGGAGAGCCCCGATGTCAGAATACAATGTCCCGATGGGGAGGATTCCTCCATCCACCTTGCTTGGAGGATAGAGGAATTCAGCCCGCTGATTGAATGAAAAAAAGCAAATCATCCATGGTCGGCTTTATTATCATTTCATTCCTATCTGAATCCATGATTACCCACTAACTCTTTCACACTTCAGAGCAGCAACACAAGTGACATCTTTATACTAATATTGTTTGCAAAGCAAAAGATAAAAACAATTACACGTCTGTGGAATTTTTTTGTCAGTTCCTTTTAGAAAAGCCAATTCATGCATGCTGGATGTATACTTAGGTCTGCTAAAGTCCAGTGGTTCTCAACCCTGTCCTCAAGTACCCCCAATATGTTTTGCAGGTTTTCTTTTGTCTTGCATAGGTGCTTGGTATTTTGGATAGCTATTTTATCTAAGAGAAATTCCAAAAATATGGCGTGTTGGGGGTACTTGAGGACAGGGTTGAGAACCACTGTGCTAAACAATTTAAACATAGTTATAGCTAGGTGACTCCAATGAAGTGCTGAGGCAGCCAATAGTTCTCGACCTCTGCTTTCTATAATAGCAGTGCTTCTTATGAAAACTATTTACTTAAATGCCCATGTGGCTTGGTGTATTTTGACCAGATCACTCATCTAGTGCATGCACGTATCGGCAAACATAGGTGCAATATACTATAATATAAGAATATATTCAGGCCAGCCCATGGCAGTCCACAACTTATTTAATAGGAAAAGGGGACATTAGCAGTTACATCTCTCTTGAGACCGAAACGTCATATGTAAGAGACGTTACTTTCCACTTGACTTTGCTGTTGATAACTCATTCTTGCATCGTATTGGCTTTACTTTGTGCACTTTGTATACTCTAGCAATTTTATGTTAGATACTATTTATCTTTATTAACAGTAAATACGCACGATAGCTGAAGGTGTGCTTGTCACATAGTTACTGTTTTATTGTGATTTTGGGTTGATTACACCTCTGTCTATGACTTCCAGCACCCATTGTTTTATTTCTGTGTATGTGTGGCCCATGTTTTCTCCTTTTGGTTAAGAGGGTTGGGCTGGAAGGGAACATTTGTCTTTTAGACACAAGCCTCCTTCTATGACATTGCAGTGAAAGGACAGCCTCCACTGCAGCATCTTTATTGGACGGCTCTAAGCTGTCCATTGAGTCATTGCCACAGATTAGAAGTCAGTCTGCTGCAAACAGAGTGTACCAGCTTGTATTTAAATTGGCCGCTCTGTATGTAGCCTCTGACAGGCTGCGCAAAGAGCCCCGTATCTATGGAACCATAGGAGCCCCAAATGTTGACCAGTGGTAGGGTAGTACTTTGGCTACTTACCCCCCAAATTTGGGGTCTGTGTGACCCCAGGTCACCAAGCTACGACCCTTGAAGCTCGATCTTTTTTTTTTGTACAATATGTTCATGGCTCTGCCTCACCTGCCTCCCCTGATTGTACATCCCTGCATCACTGCTGCATGTTGGCAGCCTGAGCAGGATCTGGAACACTGTGTGCAGACATAGTCACCTGGGTGCAGAGCAGAGAGTGGACTAATGACTGTGTGTGACCAGATGGTGAGCTGCATAATTGCTGGGATGGGTGAGCTGCATAATTGCTGGGATAGGTGAGATGCAGTTGTGGGGATTTACTGTTAGAGAGAGAGACTGAGCCCTTTAGGTCCTGACCATACAGCCATCTAGTACCCTTACTGCTGCCTGCAGGTGTGACTGGGACTAGTCTCATGTGCATCATTTGTACAACTGGGCCCCAACGCTAGTCACTGAAGAATTAGGACTAAAGACTGTCAGTTTACAGCTGCTATACAGAGACTTTCTGTTTCATTGTCTTTAAACAGATATTTTCCCCCAGTGCTTATACTATGAGGTATCTCTCAGGAGACATTGCACCATATCCTAGCCAATTACCTAGAGTGCACTCTAGACTAGTTATAGTATTATTATTCCCATTGCAGTTAATCCTTATATGCACTGTTCTTTGCTGCCTTTGCTGATTTATGTGTTAATTCCAATCTAGCGGTACAGAACTCTATTCTAAATTACCTTGGCATAATGATTACACTGTCTGAACCTACCTTCTGTGTGTTCATTTGTGCTCAAACCACCATTTATTCTAACCCATAGCAATACACTGAGTTGATTTACCATTAAGCGGTCTTGTGTTGATTTCCTGGTGCTAGTTACAACCAAGTTAAAGGTATCTAAACTTGTGTTTTTGCAGTAACTTTCATTCAACCAGGTGTGTTAGAGGGGCTTATGTTGTTCCAGGTGCAGAACAGAGAACCCAAATTACCAAGTGGCTCCTTCGGGGGTAGCACTACATTTGCTATTGTGGTGTGCAAGGGACAGTCTGTTAATTCATTCACCACCCTCTATGTTTGTCTTGGTGACCATTATCACTGGGACATCAAGTGATGGGAAATCCAAAGTTGTACAGTTGTCACAAGAACAGGAATAGAGGGTAAATATTCCAATGGGAGTACCTGTACTGGTGCAAGCCGTTGAAGGAGGGACAGGGGAAATTTTTTCTCATTTCTTGCTGCACTTTGCTTCCAGGACAAGAAGTGAAGGGAAATTGTTCAAACAGGAAACAAACAGCAAAAAAGAAAGGGGAAGTAACTGATCACTATTCTTTGTACACTTTAAAGTACAACTAAAGGCAAATCATATTTTTTTTAGTTTTGGACAGAGTGGAGATCGATTAGAACACATGTTAGTTTTTATTGCTGCCCGTGCCACCTTCTCTATTTTGTCCTGTTTACTATTATCATTGAAAGTGAAAGTAAAAGTAAATCCCACATTTTTAGTTGTCCCCAGAAAAGTAATAGAGGGGAAATCTTCCAATGGAGACACTAGTTCTAGTGACCTGGGGGTCCCCAACAGTTCCCCTTAATTTGCAGGGATTTCCTATTGCTTCTTGTTTTGGCTAAGGAACAGGAGGTGAGCAGAAATCTCCCCAACGGGACACAGATGGCAAAAAAATCAACTGACGGGATGACCCTCTCTTACTCTATCCAAAATGGTAAAAAGTTTTGCCTACAATTCTACTTTAACTTTCTGATTTCATGTTGCCTTTAAAATCTAAGGTGTCTAATATAGACTTCAAATAGAAAAAATGTGTGTTGCCACGGCTGGGGAGAATGAAGATTGTGCCATCACATGTGATAACCATCATACCCGGAAGTCTTTTCAATTCCGCATTCTCAATGACATACCATAAAGTGGGCAAGACCTGTGTCTTTGCTCTAGGACATAACACAAACACTATTTCAACTCATTTCATTTACTGCACAAAGCCAAGGGGGTATTATAGATTATACAGCTAGAATGTGTTTTTTTTTTGTGCAAGCTTTAACCTGTACAGGACCGCGCCGAAAGGCGGCTACAGCGCGGATCCCAATTTCCGGGTGGACGTCCATGGACGTCCGCCCCTTCGCGCGCTCCCTGCCTGCAATCGCGGGCGCGCGCGAGGCAAAAACTGTGCTCGCTGTGTCCCCTGGACACAGCCAATGACAGATCGAGGTAAACAGCCAGCAACAGCGGCTGTTTACCATACGATCGGCGGGTCCAACGAAAGCTGATCTCAAATGTAAACATATGAGATCATCTTTCGTTGCCTGCCTTTTCTCCTCACACAGACACCGCTGTGTGAGGAGAGAGAGAGAGAGAGAGATCTGAGCCATCATCTTTGAATTACAGTGAGTGAATTTACAACACTGCAAATAAAACTGCCCCATAGTGCCACCTGTCAGTGCCACCTCTCAGTACCACCTGTCAGTGCCACATATCTTCAGTGCCACCTGTCAGTGCCACCTATCAGTGCCACATATCAGTGCCACCTGTCAGTGCCACGAATCAGTACCCCCTGTCAGTGCCACATATCATCAGTGCCACCTATCATTGCCATCAAGTGTCACATATCAAAGTGTCATCAGTGCCACGTGTCAGTGCCTCCTGACCTGTCATCAGTGCCACGTGTCAGTGCCACCTGACCTGCCATCAGTGCCACGTGTCAGTGCCACCTGACCTGCCATCAGTGCCACGTCTCAGTGCCACCTGACCTGCCATCAGTGCCACGTGTCAGTGCCACACATCGGTGCCACCTGTCAGTGCCATCAAGTGTCATCAGTGCCACATTTCATAAAGTTTTACCTGACCTGTCATCAGTCCCACTTGACCTGTCATTAGTGCCACGTATCAGTGCCACCTGACCTGCCATCAGTGCCACCTGTCAGTGCCACACATCGTCAGTGCCACCTGTCAGTGTCATCAAGTGTCATCAGTGCCAATTAGTGCTGCAACAATGGCAAAACGATCTTTTTCTGCCGAGGAGGCCTACAATATTCTTGCAGCCGATGAGAGCAACGGGGAGCTCTCTCCTGCAAGTTCCTCTGAGTCTGAGTCTGAGTCTGATTTGGCTTATGAACCCGTCTCAACTAGCGAATCAGAGCTGGACTCAGACGAGGAATATTGTCCACCCGCCAGACGAAGGCGCGTTGTTGAGGCAATACCATCCACCAGCACCACTGCCATCCACCTGCACCCCAGTGCCATCCACCAGCACCACTGTGCTATCTCCCAGCACCCCAGTGCTATCCACCAGCACCCCAGTGCCATCCACCAGCACCCCAGTGCCATCCACCAGCACCCCTGTACCTCAGCCCCAAAGGATGAGATCCCATGCCGGCCTTCCCTACTCATTCCAGCACCCCTTGTGGCTTCCACCCAATTCAGGAGAAGCAAGGATTCCCCCTTTTACTGCCCAACCAGGAGTCCAGGTGGACACACAAATTTTTTTGCCCATTCATTTTTTTGAATTGGTTTTCACTGAGGACATGCTGCGATCCATTGTTGCCCAGTGCAACCTATATGCACGCCAATCTATCCAAGCGAATCCTAACGCCTACTATTCCCGTCCCTTTGAGTGGAGAGACATAACGGTGGCAGAATTTAAAACTTTGTTGGGCCTCACGTTCTGCATGGCACTAAACAACAAGAATGAGCTCCGCTCCTATTGGTCCACCCGCCCCATCTACCACATGCCGGTCTTCTCATCTATAATGCCCAGGACAAGATATTCCATGATTATGAGATTTTAATATCTACTCTTCTGGCCGTACACCATCTACCCCGCCCACCTGGTTATCCT
>BLSH010149993.1:296101-311446 GCA_018402905.1 Glandirana rugosa | reverse complement strand
CGTGACTTTCGCACAAAAAAAATTTAGAGTCAGGAGGGATAAAGGATCAGTGGCCACGGATTGGTAAAATATCACTCATACTGAGATGTGTATTTGTAGTCGATCAAAGGAGGGTTATCGTTTTTTCTAAACTTTCGAGTAAGTGTAACACCGACATCCTATTAATAAAAATATAAAATGGGAAGACAAAATTTTACGTGAAATTACGGGAGGAGAGGTCACCGTTTAGAGGTCACCGAACGGACTTGAATGACCAATTCTCGTTTCCTCACCCTTATAAAATCACTTTGTCGAAACTAAATCTGACGACCACAAACGACACAAACCTCAAAAACAAAAAACCCCCAAAAAAAGAAACGTCGAAAAATTGTGAAAAAGACAGTGAAAAATTTATCGAAAAAAAAAGAAAGGAAGGAAATCTGACGATTAATTCCCCTCACCAATTAACCGGTGTCCAAAACAAAAACTCCAAACACAGCAAACACCAGCAGTCTAAATCAAAGCTGTTTCACTAAAATATTCCCACTCCTTTGCTCTTAACCAGTAAGTTCAGGCAAGCCACTGGAGATTTGCCACTGGAGAGGAGGGCATTAAAGTGCATTTTAAAACAGAAGGGTAAAATATAAAAATAATTATCCTACAGCCACAATGTGAATGAGCTTTCAAATCTTTTTTGCTATTGGGAGGAAACTAGCTGATGTTTATGTGTAGAGTCATACTCACTATAAAATGGTTAGGCACCGGTGACTAGGAAATAGGGAGGACTGAGATTTAAAAAAAACACGCTTTCAGTGCTGCTCACATTTTTAGCTTGTTTGGTAACGTCTGGGTAAGTCTAACAGAAGAAATAAAGGGGAAATTATTGAGAGCAGTCACAATGATCAACAAAAGGTAAATACCATTTGTTTTAGATTCTACTCTATTTCCTCTGCAGATTGGAGGACTACATGATGTAGTAATAGGTCTAGAAAACGGTATGCTATCTACAAAAGTGTGTTTGATTATAGTTTTCTTAATAGCAACATACCAAGGCTGGAAGCAAAAGGGGTAGGAGCAGCAACGTATTGACCATAAATGGCACTCCTAGGGCTCCAGTGTTAAGGGGGAGAGCATCAAGCTTCAAAAAGTTTACAGTTTATAACTTTTCACATGTTTTACTTCCTTCATCTGGTCATCTTTTACCATTTGTGGATAAATTCAGCCATAGACCTTATTATTTGCAAAGTATGAAACTGTCTCCCCTTTCTCTTGTTTGTTGGTCTCTTAAGTTAAAATATGGTCCAGCATATAAAACAGACAGCATATTGCCTTCTTTAGTGCAATCCAACATGAAATCCATGAACCTAGCATAAAATAATCACATGACATGGGGGTGGAACTTCTGCAAAAGAACATCATCATACAGGTGTGCTTTTTTGGAACCAAATACCTCTGTTCCTCTTTCCCCATTCAGTTACAACTCTTTTTTGGTGTTATGTATACTTATGTAAAAAAAATGACCGTCCAATTATTAGACTTGCTATACTACACTGAACCCTTCATCCAACATTTAAAATAACAGGTTTGAAACCGCCATTCAAAAATGGGAACAGGACTTAAACTCATCTTTCCCAGAAGAAGTTTGGCTCAGGGCAATTAAAACCAACACCTCAGCCACACATTGCGTTGCCCACTGGGAGAATACATACAAAGTGCTCTATAGATGGTACCTTACTCCCGTCAGACTTTCTAAAATATATGAAAACTCCGACCCATGCTGCTGGCGCAATTGTGGACAGAGAGGCAATTTAATGCATATTCTTTGGCAGTGTAAATCGATCACCAGCTTTTGGAGGTCCATTTTCCAGCTGATTTCGGCAATCTCCGAAATGGTGATCGAACCCACACCAGAACTAGCCCTATTGGGAATAAAGCTAGATGTATTCCCACTGAAATGCAGATTTATTATAGCACATCTGCTAACTGTAGCCAGAATTGCTATCATGCAACAATGGAAATCCGATAAAGCACCATCTATATCAGAAGTAATTGCAAAAGTCAATACCAACTGTACATTTGAACATATCTTTGCATGTACCAATGGTATCCAACCAATTTTTAGACGCAACTGGGATAAATGGATTAGTAGAAATAACCTGACCAACACTCTATAAATAATCAGAGTTTTGCAGAATCATTATGTCAAGGAGATATATGACTTGTACGTCTGTTTTCTTTTCTTTCTCCCCTCTTCCCCTCTCCCTACTTTTCCTATTGGTTCTCCGAAGCCCTCATACGGCACAGGAAACAGGAAAACCTGAAGTTATACATTCCCAGGTCTTCTATTCATGACTCCTTACATAGTAACAACAACTCCTAAGATGCAATGATTAAAAATTTATTAATTTCTACATAGTTAAAGCTATAAGGCAGGACAGATGCACCTCGGGAAATTCCCTATGCCACAGTTTGATCCCGATAGGGGTGGTGGGGGAGAGTCCCGGGGTGACGAGTCCGAGGTATTTATGTGTATGTGTATTTTTACCAGCATTACAATGCACAGGAGGAGTTCAGCGAGTCTGTTATCCACTAATAGAAGCGGAGTTGATTGCGATATATACAATAATAATTTGCTATGTCTGGTTGATACAAAAGTAATACCCTATGTATTGGAGAAGACAACATGTATGTATAACATTGCATTGCTAAATGTTTGTACTATACTTTCTAAAACCAATAAAGAACCAAAGTTTAAAAAAAAAAATAACAGGTTTGTTGTTTTGAAAGGTTATTATAAAGGTAAAGTAGTGTGAAAAAAACACATATGGGTATAGCCAATCATTTTTGTGTATTAATTCTGCATGGACCTCATAACTGGGGGGCATGTCAGGAGTGTGTTTTTCCGTTGCCTGCATACTTTGCCCTAAAATATTTTTCTCTTTTCCATCTGAGACAGTTGGGAGGCATGCAGAATGATATCTAAACAAGGCCCACATAGGGTCTTTGGGGCAGGATGCCATCATTCATAGGCTACCCTGATCTCTAAACACAATCCTTATTGTATATCATTGGGGTAGACCTGAGTACATAATGATAATAGTGCTAGTAATGAAACATGTAAAAGTATAAATAAGGGTAAGCCTTGTGTTCCAAAAAAAGCTTTTGGCCTTTATCATACCTTGCACCAGTGCTGTCTTTGCTTTAAGCTCTAATTGCATCATGATCCATTAACCGAATGGCAATTCAGGGCTGGTTTCTCTGATTACATATGGTAAATGATTATACAGGACATGAAGTTCAGTTCCATGCTAAATTTAACGCATCATTTCCTTGCTCTGATTTCTTCAGATATGTCTCATCAAAGACGGTTCGATAGCTACCAAATTCTGATTAAAGTCTTTGTTTATGTTAGAACATCTGGAAATCTGTGTGGCTCCATCACACAACTCTCACTAGGTTTATATCATTCCTTATTTAAATTATTGTTATTTTCCTGGCAACATTTCCTTCCTGACAATAATAATTTGCTGTATTACATCTAGAAATGATCTAAATTCAATTATATTGAAATACATGTGGCCTTATTTAATAACACAATGTAATGAGCAGTGGTGCGCAGTAACCCATGACAACAATTTAAACATCAGGTTCTGGCAGGTGAGGGCTAATGAAAGCTGATTGGTGGTTATGGATTTCTGCATAACTGTGCTTTTTGAACCATTATTGGCTAAGCCTAATGTATGAGTTAAAATGCTATAAAAAGGTAGAAAGCAGCAGTCTATGGCACTGGTTTTCAAGGCTGGATTAACCTTAAGGGACACTAGGCTTTTGGCTTTAGGGCAGTAGATCTGACCGTTTACCTTTGTATCTGATTCTAATATGGTGGCTGCTGAATAGGGGTCCATTTAGTTGTTGACCCAAATCCTGGAGTTTTTGTTCAGGCGTCTGACACGTCTGAGCATAAAAGAACCCATTCACTACAAATTGCCTACAGCCGAGGACCCCAAGTACAATCTCACCCCAATTTATCTTAACAGCTGTTTCTTTCCATAAAACATACAGCCTAGACACAAAACAAATAAATAGAGCCCCATCCAGCGCTCAATCCAAAGAAAATCTTAAAAAAGGACAATAGTGGGCAATGGTTTCAACCATGTAGCCCTCTTCAGACTGGGCAATCTTCCGAATACTGTAAAAACATACATAAGTGGGTGCAAACGCCTAGTGCATTACCCCCGAACCCATTTATTAAAAACACACAACAATGTTATATTCACAAAATTGGAATAAAGTATGTTTATACAGCCTAGGCAGACTATGCCATGTTAGCAATATGCCAATTTCGACTTTTTGTTAATAGTTAACAGCCAAACTCTCCCTCTTCTCTAACTGCTTCACATGGAAGCTGACTTAGGCAAACAGCAGTGACACTGGACTGTTAATAGAAAAGAACGTGTGTCTTTGACATGGAGATTGTAATTGACAGCTTAGTTTTTTCCTTCTTTGTGCTGTGTAACAGGTAAGATGGCCAAGTTCAGTGTGGTAATAACTAAGTCTTGGGGGCAGACCAGAGAATTTGTTTACTGGATATAAATTAGTTTATAAGATGAATAATCCATTTCTAACAATGGTTTCTGTAAGCTTTGGCATAGTGAAGAGTTACTTTTAGAATATTTTTGTATAAAAGTACTAAGAACCAAAAACCGTTTATTTCCAGCAGACATTAGGGTGGGTGTAACCAGTTATGTATGTGTGACGAATCCATTGGCTTTAAAATGACAAATGAGTCTAGAAAACAGTGTAACATTTTTGAAGTGGATCCTATCCTTTGCCTAATGACTAGAGGCTTAATGAATATTGCTTAAAAGCCAGAAGTTAACATAACATGTGCTAGTATAAGGAGGTCAGTGAGTGATTGAGAGTAGGGACATTGATCAGCTTCTTATCTTTCTGGATAAGTATTGTGATTTTGGATGTCAGCAAGAGACTTATTTTACTGGCAGTACATCCTGTCTTCTAACCTTTTAGATAATGTAAAGATTATAGACATGAATTATATCGCTTAGCTTGGTGATAGCCAATAAAACCAAGATTTAAAGAGTAACAATTTCACAGAAAGGTGAATTCGTTTTTACTAAATCTACGTGTACTAAAAGGAAAATATCACTTAAGAATGATGTGATACATACTAATAATGCTATACACTATACTTATTTATGTTTGTTAATTTTAAAGTATATGCAAGCCCTAATAATGAACCTCCTTTATTTGTACCCTTTTGGTCTTTTTAGAAAAAAAAACTGTTGACTTTGTCAGAAATTCAGAGCTATGCTGTGTTCTCTTTGCACTTCCTGTGTAGTATCAAAGAGCCCTCTTAGTTCTTATCTTGAACACAGAATGATTTTATATTTAAAGACTTAAGGACCGAGCCTCTTTTTGAGATTCTGTTTACAAGTTAAAATCATTTTTTTTGCTATAAAATTACTTACAATCCCCAAACATTATATATTTTTTTCTCACACCCTAGAGAATAAAATGGCGGTCGTTGCAATACTTTAAGTCACACTGTATTTGTGTAGTGGTCTTACAAGCGCAATTTTTTTGGAAAAAAAATCACTTTTTTTGAGTAAAAAATAAGACAACAGTAAAGTTAGCCCAATTATTTTCCATAATGTGAAAGATAATGTTACGCCAAGTAAATTGATACCCCACATGTCATGCTTCAAAATTGCACCTGCACGTGGAATGGGGACAAACTTTGGCACTTAAAAATCTCCAACGGTGATGTTTAAAATTTTCTACAGGTTAACAGTTTTGAGTTACAGAGGAGGCCTGGGTGCTAAAATGATTGTTCTCACTCTAACAATCACGGTGATACCTCACATGTGTGGTTTGAACACCGGTTTCATATGTGGGTCTGACTTAGGCATACGTTAGCTTCTGCCGCGAGCTCGGCGGGACAGACGCTTTCAATTTTTTTTTCTTCTATGTTTTACTTTTTATTTTTACACCGTCCTTTTAAAAAAAAAAATGTGATCACTTTTATTCCCATTACAATAAATGTAAACATTCCTTGTAATAGAAAAAAGCATGCCAGGACCTCTTAAATATGAGATCTGGGGTCAAAAAGACCTCAGATCTCATATTTACACTTAATTGCAATAAAAAAAAATGACACTTAAAAAAAAAGTCTCCTTTAAGAGCTTTGGGTGGAAGTGACGCTTGACGTCGCTTCCGCCCTTCAGTGCTATAGAGCCCGGCATCTTCCGCTCACTCGGCTCACAGGCTCAGAGGAGAGCGGACCTGATCATCTCTGCTGCTACTGACTGATCTAGTAAGTGGCGAAGACGACGGGAAAGTGGAGGGGGGCACCTCTCCCGCCCCCTATAAAAGGGATCTTGCAGCGAATCCGCCGCAGAGACCACTTTTATCCTAAAGCCGGACGTGCGCCGTTTAAAAAAAAAAACAGGGTTATGGTAGCTATTTGCTACTATAGCAACGGTATTCAATGATAAAGTACCGCCATATAATGACAGCGGGCGGTCCGGAAGTGGTTAAATAGGTATGGGAGTTTTCTAGCTTTAGTCTCCACCCCTTAAAGGTAATAGGGGAAGAGAAATTAAGGGTGATCACTTTCACATTTTAGGGCAGGTATCAAAACTCAAATCAATACAGTAAGAAACAAGTCATGAATATTGCAAAACACACCACAGACTATATCCCCCAAATTGATTAAAAAAAAAAAAAAGTAATTTATTTAAAACATATGAAAATAATTGTTTTCACCTTTTCTCACAGTCATTAAAAAAATAGACAACATTTTCTTAATATGCAATAACTGCTATCGTCCTTTCAAACATCATGAATAATCCCATTCAACTACAGTGCCTTGAAAAAGTATTCATACCCCTTGAAATTTTCCACATTTTGTCATGTTACAACCAAAAACGTAAATGTATTTTATTGGGATTTTATGTGATAGACCAACACAAAGTGGCACATAATTGTGAAAGTAAAATGATAAATCTTTTTCAAAATGTTTTACAAATAAATATGTGAAAAGTGTGGGGTGCATTTGTATTCAGCCCCCTGAGTCAATACTTTGTAGAACCACCTTTCACTGCAATTACAGCTGCAAGTTTTTTGGGGAAGTCTCTACCAGCTTTGCACATCTAGAGAGTGAAATTTTTGCCCATTCTTCTTTGCAAAATAGCTCAAGCTCTGTCAGATTGGATGGGGAGTGTCTGTGAGCAGCAATTTTCAAGTCTTGCCACAGATTCTCAATTGGATTTATGTCTGGACTTTGACTTGGCCATTCTAACACATGAATATGCTTTGATCTAAACCATTAAATTGTAGCCATGGCTGTATGTTTAGGGTCGTTGTCCTGCTGGAAGGTGAACCTCCACCCCAGTCTCAAGTCTTTTGCAGACTCTGACCAGCTTTACCGTCCCTGCTTAAGAAAAGCATCCCCATAACATGATGCTGCCACCACCATGTTTCACCTTAGATATGGTGTATTCAGGGTGATGCACAGTGTTAGTTTCCGCCATACATAGCGTTTTGCCTTTAGGCCAAAAAATGTAATTTTGGTCTCATCTGACCAGAGCACCTTCTTCCACGTTTGTAAACAATGGCTTTCTTCTTGCCACTCTTCCATAAAGGTCAGATTTGTGGAGTGCACGACTAATAGTTGTCCTGTGGACAGATTCTCCCACCTGAGCTGTGAATCTCTGCAGCTCCTCCATGGGCCTCTTTGCTGCTTCTCTGATTAATGCTCTCTTTGCCAAGCCTATCAGTTTAGGTGGACGGCCATGTCTTGGTAGGTTTGCAGTTGTGCCATACTCTTTACATTTTCAGATGATGGATTGAAGAGTGCTCCATGAGATGTTCAAAGCTTGTAATATTTTTCTATAACCTAATCCTGCATTAAACTGCTCCACAACTTTATCCCTGTCCTGGGTGTGTTCCTTGGCCTTCATGATGCTGTTTGTTCACTAATGTTCTCTAACAAACTGTACCCATTTTATGTGCTTATTTTTCCTTTTCTCCATCAGAATCTTAGATATTTACCTGTTGAGTGCATCTAACTTACCTCTTTCTGTAGTCCTGTGTGGATAACCCTTAGCTCTAAATCTACCCTTAGTCCTGCAGAACCACAATGTCCATGCAAATATGCAGAAACTGTCTGGTGTGGACAGTTTGAAAAGCCATTGATGATGGCTGGTGGCATGGAGGACAATATTTCGGAAAGCTGGCTTTCTAAAGGTGGGAGTTTTTAAACCATTACCAAGCTGTTTCATTCTTAAATCCAGAAATTCAATTTCATTTTAGCTAAATTTGAAAAATGTTGTTTTGATTTATACAACTCTCCAATAAAAGCCACCAATTCACCCGAAGAACCCCTCTACACCACCAACAGATCAGCTACAATATATAGCAAAGCCAGGTAAGCACATGCCCTTCACTCTGGTCTCCAAGAGATTATATCCTGAAAATATCATAAGACCCCAAACTTTTATATACAGTATCTCACAACAGTGAGTACACCCCTCACATTTTGGTAAATATATTATATTTTATCTTTTCATGTGACAACACTGAAGAAATTAAACTTTGCTACAATGTAAAGTAGTGAGTGTACAGCTTGTATAACAGTGTAAATTTGCTGTCCCCTCAAAATAACTAAACACATGCCATTAATGTATAAACCGATGGAAACAAAAGTGAGTACACCCCTAAGTGAAAGTGTCCAAATTGGGCCTAAAGTGTCAATATTTTGTGTGGCCACCATTATTTTTTAGCACTGCCTTAACCCTCTTGGGCATAGAGTTCACCAAAGCTGCACAGGTTGCCACAGGAGTCCTCTTCCACTCCTCCATGACTACATCACCAAGCTGGTGGATGTTAGAGACCTTGCACTCCTCCACCTACTGTTTGAGGATGCCCCACAGATGCTCAATAGGGTTTAGGTCTAGGGAAATGCTTGGCCAGTGCATCACCTTTACCCTCTGCTTCGTTAGCAAGGCAGGGGTCATCTTGGAGATATGTTTGGAGCCCTTATTATGTTGGAATATTGCCCTGCAGCCCAGTCTCCAAAGGCAGGGGATCATGCTCTGCTTAAGTATGTCACAGTACTTGTTGGCATTCATGGTTCCCTCAATGAACTGTAGCTCCCCAGTGCCAGCAGCACTCAAGCAGCCCCAGACCATAACACTCCCACCACCATGCTTGATTGTAGGCAAGACATACTTGTTTTTGTACTCCTCACTTGGTTGCCGCCACACACGCTTGACACCATCTGAACCAAATAAGTTTATCTTGGTCTCATCAGACAACATGGCATGGTTACAGTAATCCATGTCCTTAGTCTGCTTGTCTTCTGCAAACTTTTTGCGGGTTTTCTTGTGCATTATCTTTAGAAGAGGCTTCCTTCTGGGATGACAGCCATGCAGACCAATTTGATGCAGTGTGCAGCGTATGGTCTGAGCACTGACAGGCTGACCCCGCACCCCTTCAACCTCTGCAGCAATGCTGGCAGCAGTCATATGTCTATTTCCCAAAGACAACCTCTGGATATGATGCTGAGCATGTGCACTCAATTTCTTTGGTCAACGATGGCGAGGCCTGTTTTGGGTGGAACCTGACTTCTTAAACCGCTGTATGGTCTTGGCCACCATGCTGCAGCTCAGTTTCAGGGTCTTGGCAATCTTCTTATAGCCTAGGCCATCTTTATGTAGAACAACAATTCTGTTTTTCAAATCTTTGACATGAGGTGCCATGTTGAACTTCTAGGGACCAGTATGAGAGAGTGAGAGCGATAACACCAAATTTAACACACCTGCTCCCCATTCACACCTGAGACCTTGTAACAATAATGAGTCACATGACACCGGGGAGGGAAAATGGCTAATTGGGTCCAATTTGGACATTTTCACTTAGGGATGTACTTACTTTTCTTGCCAGCGGTTTAGACATTAGTGGCTGTGTGTTAAGTTATTTTGAAGGGACAGCAAATTTACACTGTTATACAAGCTGTACACTCACTGCTTTACATTGTAGAAAAGTGTCATTTATTCAGTGTTGTCACATGAAAAGATATAATAAAATATTCACAAAAATGTGAGGGGTGTACTCACTTTTGTTAGATACTGTATAAGTGTCATTGTGGTAACTACTGTATGTCACCTATCATATGTCATGAATCTGCAAATAATGGATAAGCCATAACTTCCCTTCTGATTGATTTAGACTTAATTTAGATCTAATTTGTTCAAACTGAGTCGGTCAGCCAGGGCAAGTGATTATGGATTGTTTTGCAGCCATTGGCAATACTAAGATACTTTGATCATGAATATGATCATATTTTAATTGATTATATTATGAGATTACATGATTGTTTTGCTTATGTCTTTTAAAGCTGAGCTCCACCCTTTTTTTTTTAACTCACTCCCATGATAGTTGCAGCTTATGCAATCTAAATTGCCATATGCTGCATATGAAAACATTTACTTTTTTAATTTGTTAATTAGTACTCACTGTACCCTCCGGATCCAGTGAGCTTCCATCCTTAGTGTGGACATCTGAAGCCCACTCCGAGTCTCTTCCAGGAAATGGTGCAGTTGGCTACTCAGCGTACACCTTCATTATCGTTATTGCAAAGCGCGGCGCACTCAGTGTACTGCCATATCCCAGGAGCCAATGGGATATGACGTACCTCACCGTGGTGAGGTACAGCGGAAGTGGAGCTTTTTAGTGACCCAAAAGGTAAAATGCTTTACAAAAAAAAAGAAAAACATTCTGAACATTTATGGCACTGTGATCAGCAATGTCAGGGGCCAAACTTCAAATACAGGGTGGAACTCCACTTTAATGTTCTTGCGGTAAACCCAAGGAAGCACTACAACTCTGTAACATATTAATGTGCTGTACTAAAGCTGCATATACAACTGCAGGATACACAATTCATAGCATGCAAAGTGTAACAAAATATGCCTGCAACATGCACAAGTTGACTATCTTTGTAGCAAATAAGCATGTACAATGTATACGATGGGCATAAACTAAACAGTTACTTAACTTGGATCTTTCTTTATGATGGAGTCATCTTCTAGGATTCAGGATCTTCTAGGTTGCTTCCTGCTTCTCCGAAGTCCTCTGATCTACTCTGTCCTCATCTGTCTCTAGCACAAGTGTGTCTTTGTCTGAGTACATGGCCTGTTCAAAGTTCTATCCCCCCCCCCCATTTCCTGCTACATCATATCCTGTACTGCAAGCCTGACTTCCTGTACTAAGCTCATAAAATAGTCCAATGTGTTCATTTGCATATAAGTAGGGGGAGCTTTATCTTCCAAAGACAACACATGTAACCAAAAAGCTAACTGTTCACATATGTAAGTGTTGCGCCCCCCATAGTGATAGGGGTTTTTGCTAGGAGAGGCAAAATTTAGTCAGGCCTGACAAAACATGCAGGCCTGAATGTTTTGATCTGGGCAGGGGGAGTGGCCCAGGGAGAGCTGGAGATTGCAGGAAGGAACACCTCTTGGATACTCCTCCCCTTTGTTTCTAGAAGGCTCTGGAAAAGGGGATGGATGAGGAGATGTCACTTTCTGAAGTATGTTAAGGAGGTCTCCTTAAATACTGTGATCTGCCCAGCTGGGGGGAGGAGAGTGTCAGGTGGAAGAGTGGGGAATAATGTAGCAGAGGTGCTGTGGAGGCCTCACCCGGGAGGGAGCCCCCAGTCTGGTGGTGGGGGGGTGACCTTGAGGCCTGGAGGCTCGGTTGCAGCCAGGAATGGAGTCGGTTCCTGAAGTAGCACAAGGGAGTGGGAGAGAGGCAGAGGGCTACATTAAAGGCTCCACCATGCCGGTGAGTGACAGACCCTGGGAGCTGGATGAGAAGGCTGGAGCAGGCTAGGAGGAGACAGTGGAAAATCTGTGGAGGTCAGATGAACCAGTCAGGGGAAGGAGTGTCACCTAACAATGAGGTAGGCCGGAACGGCCTGGAAGAGGATGGGCTGGGAGCAGTAGTCCATCAATACCCAGCTAGCACCAACGTACTTGGCTACACTTTGAGGGCACATGGCTTTACATATGGGAGCCTGTGGTCCTTGCCTGTAATGGGTGCCCCAGAGGTCCTGTGAGCAGCAGAGCAGGCCTCACCATGTGCTAGCTGTGGTGGAGGAAGAGGTATAATGGAGGCCGGATAAATTGCCTTTCAGGCCAGGAAAACCAAGCAGTGTGCAGGAGTGAAGTAAAGAGTGTAACGGTCAGCAAGTGTTTGTGCTGGAGGAAGAAAGAGTGTATATACTGCCATGTATATAGAAGGTCCCGTGATTTGATCCATTGGGCATTCCACAGTTATCCCTTCCCTTATCCATGTTTATTCCCTAAATAAAACAAAGTACCGGCTTGTTCCGTGACTCCGGATGCATGGAAAATTGTATGATTAAGGGCAGTGGGCAGGTGAACCACATCTACCACCCGGTGGTTGGGGAGCATCATTGCAAGTGTTTCAAGATCTGGGCCGCTGGAAAGTTAAGTATATCACCTCTTCTTTTTATAGTTATGCCATTTTGCTGTTTTGACCTTGACTACTTTCAGTATTTAATTAGCACAGTGGAAACTCTGTTGTACTATTTGAGTGTTTCGGCAATGTGGGAACCTAACTGTAACCATCTTCTACTTGCAAACTAAATATGCCTTGTAATTTCTCTGAAAAAACAGCTATGCCAGCTTTGTCCCTAATGTATCAAATTTTATTCTGACTACCCCGATTTGTACTTGTCAAGATTTGTTCATTTATTGAGGAGTACATACCCAATGCAAATATATTTTAATACAAATGGCTGGTAAGTTATTTTTGTTTAGTGTGTTTGGTGGGTGCAAGTTTGTATATTTCACTCTGGGAACTGTTTCTCCTTGAAATGACCTTATACTTAGGAAAATTCCTCATTTCTTAAATTATACATTTACATTGTAATGCTAGTTACATACTGTATGTGTCTTGAATTAAAGGTGAAAGTTTTTTTTTTAGTTTTGGATAGGGTAAAGAGGGATTACAAACTCTGTCAGGTTTCAGATTCACGCTCTCTATAAGCCCTGTTCATTGTTATCACCGATAGTGAAGGTGAAAGAGAATCCCAATCTTGTAAATATCCATTACTCAATCCAGAATTGAAAGTTTTGTCTTTAGATCTACTTTAAGCTTTTCACTGAAAAGAATAGAGCCATACCTAGTGTGGAGTTTAGTTTAAGTGTAGTGCCTTTCATGAACCTGGTAAAATAAAAGTGAAGTAAAGTTCAAAAACTCACACAAAAGGTTACCCTTGCATCACATTGATAAATATACATTTTCCAGCCTTCTGGCTATCCTGACTCACCACATTATTTCATTCAGCCTTGCTACAAGCAACTTTCCAAATTTGAGGCTGCACAGGGTCCTGTCTAATTAGGTACAGTCTCTTAATGCTTCTGACCTGGTCAGATCGCTGCATCTTGAGGCCACAACAGACTCTCTCCAATTGTCTGTTCACACTCACTTCTCTCTAGGGGAAAGAGACCTGAACCATAGACAGCCCATGTCTGAAAAGCACTGTGCACACCTGCACAATCAGGATGCTGGATTCCAGTAAAACATGGACTTAGGGTTAGAGGCTTCATCTCTGCCAAGTCTCTGGGCCTCTGGGTTCCAGAACTCAATCCATGAGTTACCAGTCTTGGAGAATGCACCAAAACCAGTTTTCTACACTCAGAACAGACACTCCAGAGGCCCTCTACCTGTATTAGTGAGAACCCAGTGTGAAACTTAACCTAGGTTTGGATAGAGTAGCTAAGGATTAATACCAATATCAGGTCATTTTTGCTGGCCGTGCCCTTTTGTGGAAATTTTCTTCACTTTTTGTTCTAGAGATGCTCTCCAAAGTGAATGGAATTACCATCTTAGGGAGTTGTCAAAGGAATAAATATTCCCACTGGAAGGGTTTTCCATCACCTCTTGCTCTGGTGACAACTGTGGCTATGAGTGTCAGAAAGGGCATGCCAGTAGACAAAATGGACCTTCTGGGCAGACTTCTGTGCATCTTAACAAGCTAATCCACATTCCTTCTCATGGACGTAGGAATTGGGCACATGCTAATATGCATGCCCATGCACTTACTCGTGCATACCCATGCGCGTACCCGTGCTCATACACGTGAGCATCAGCATGCTCACATGCACTCGTGACAGATGGTGGCGCCAAATTAACTATTTAAACTGAGCTAGTGCTCAGGTTCAGTGCTGCTTTCTCTTCAACCTTCCGTGTGACCTGAGACCCTGTGTTCTTCTATCCTGACTTCAGTTGAGGACTTGGCTAGTCCTGACTACCCCCTGAACTCTACTGACCTCGGCTTGTCTTTGGACCACCTCTTCTGCCTGCTCCATTTGCTGCTTCTCCACTGATTGGCTCCTGACCTGGCTTGTACCTTGACCATGCTCTTTTTTGTGCCTCTGTACCTGATCTGTCCTGCCATTGTATGACTGGCCTGCCTGACTCTGCTATTTTTCCTGCTGCCATCAGTACCTGCTTACCATCCAGCTGTGCCTGCTTGTCTACTGTCTGCTGCCAGTATATGCTTCACCTGCCTGCTGTCACCAGTAGCAGTTTGCTTTAGTCTGCTGCCCACCTGCTGCAATCCAGCTTTCCTGTTTCACTGAAGACCACTGAAGGCCTCCTATTTACATTATCAGAGCCCCCTGAGTCAGAGATGTAAAAGAGGCCTTCCTGATCATATCAAGCTCTGCTACCGGGTGCCTGATAATGGGGCAGGAAGTGGAAAAATCCCCCTGAATGTGACATATATGCTAAAAAAAAAAGATAGGGGTTATAACTCTACCTTACTCTATCCAAAATGAAAAAAATGCCTTGAGTTCAATAATTAATAATTATACATTTATGTATAAAGTTCTCTGATACGTTTGCTGTTTAACTGAAAAGGAAAAATGCTTTGGGCCTTGTCTCCTTACTCCTAATAAAGAGAAGTGTTTAACTACTTCAGCCCCGGAAGGATTTTTTTTGCGATTCGGCGCTGCGTCGCTTTAACTGACAATTGCGCGGTCGTGCGACGTTGTACCCAAACGAAATTTGCGTCCTTTTTTTCCCACAAATAGAGCTTTCTTTTGGTGGTATTTGATCCCCTCTGCGTCATTTCTGATCACCGCTATAAACAAAAGAAGAGCGACAATTTTGCAAAAAAACCCAAATTTCTTACTTTTTGCTAAAATACAAATCCAAAAAAAAATATAAAGAAACATTTTTTTTCACAGTTTTTGGCCGATTTATATTCTTCCTCATATTTGCAATTCATTCTTTAAACCCAAAAAAACG
>BLSH010149993.1:277430-295831 GCA_018402905.1 Glandirana rugosa | reverse complement strand
ACACTGGTGAAGGGAAGGGGACGATCCTGTCAGGGGGGTGTCAATCTTGTGCGGGTCCCTTGTATCAATTGGGTTAACTATGTTCCCTGGGCGTGTTCTAACTGTGGGGGGACTGTCCTAGCAGGGGAAGGGAAGTGGTCACAGCCTTCGTATACAGGAAGGCTGTGATCACAGCCCTTCCACCTTCACAGAACGGAGGTCCGTGTTTACATACACGACCTCCGTTCCTTCCCTCAGGGGGGGCCATCGCGGGTAGCCGGCGGCAATCGAAGCCGCCGCACCCGCTCCCTGGCCCTCCCCGAACACAGTGAACGCGCGCGCTCACTAGGCGCGATCACGCGGCCGCCCTCATATGACGGCGATCCGCGTTACAGAGCCACTTTGCCGCCGTCAATTGCCGATCGGCGGTCGGCAAGTGATTAAAGCTGAATTCTAGGTATGGCAATTTTTACATAGTTAGATTGGTCTAGCTTGGAGTTGTATGTATGTGACATACCTGTGGGATCCCTGTGTAAACCAAATGTTACCATCCTGTCTCCCCACCTTTTCCAAATAGAGAAGGTTTTGAATTAATCAAGAAAATGCGAATTGTTCCATATATGGTACCAGCACCTAGTGAGCAACCTCTTGTGTTCACAATGCAGCAGGGCAGCCGTCTAGCATGCGACCCAGAAACTTGTGGAGATTAGCAATGCCTACTACAGGAAGTTCCAGCTTCCACGGGGATCCCACAGGTATGGCACATACAGTCCTACATTGGTTCACGCTAGACCAGTGTAAATATGTAGAAATTGCAATACTTGGAATTTATCATTGAGCTTCATTGAGCTATGAGTAAGCACCCATAAAGAAGGGTTGCAAAATGCGTTGGCTTGCATTCTTTGCATCTGTTTGTACTGCATGGATATTTTACAAGAATAAAGGATAATCATCAGGAGTGCAGCCATCCGGATTCTTTCTTCCTTTCATAGCCAGTGAGCATACTGAGCCGGCACCCACGGGGACACCATACGGTACCAAAGTTGGTTGGAGGTCGGGATATCTCTGAGCGCCATTTTATATACTTGGAATTTATCCTTACATTTTTTTTCCATCTGATGCAAATTTGTAGGCCCTCAGTTCCCCTCATCACCTCAGGGTAACGTGACAGGCAGCACAAAAACGCAGATAACATTATCAAGCCTGCTCTGCCAAAAATAATTATTTATTAATTATTTGTTCAAACATGGCTTGCTGTATTTAGGCAAATAAGTGAATAAGTGTAGCCACAATTTACTTTTTCTAGCAAACAGCAACTTGGAGCACTTAATAAATCCAGCAACTTGTAAACAGGGGGATGCCATTACTGAGGAGGTAATTTCTATAAGGATTAAATGTGGTGAAGCTGTCAGTCCCCGGCTGATGAATGGCCTCTAATAAAAGGTTTCCCTCTACTGTTTTTTCTCATTCCGACCAATCAGGGCCGTGCAGAAGTGACACTTGGCACCATCCCACATAAATCTTGCAGACATTACATTCATCTCTGTGCTTTCCTGAGTCCATCTGATGCAGTAAAAGCCCCGTTTGTTAACATTACATGGCAGGGCGCCATTTCTGACATAAAAATTATGCTATTTCCATTAACATCTGACATGGATTTGTAGTAAGAAAACAGCACAATTCACAGCATTTGTGTAAACACATTGGACAGGTCCAATGTACATTATGAGATTGTCTCCTGTTTCTCTGCTCTTAAAAAGTATAATAATTATAATTAATGATATAGCCTCTGTTTTAACATGCTGCAGGCTGAAAGTTTCAGCCAAGCTTCCAACCGATGTTATTTCAAACATGAGAGAAAGCTTTTCCACAAGCTTACTGTATTTACTCAGACTCAGAATTCATCACAGGCTTTTCTAATGCTAGGGAAAAAAACAATTTTTTTCAAATTCATACTTCACATAAACATATCTAGGAAAGTATCTTAACCCTTTTTAGCTAATGAGAGCTGGCCCTTTAACAGTTCTTAACTCTACATGGGCTTCCTGGTCATTTGATCACTGTGATTGGCTATTACAGTGATCAGGGCACTGCTCTGTCAGCACACAATCAAAAATGTGATAGGAGCTGTTTGTGCCCCGGCACAAACAAGGGACACTGGCTGGACACATATATGTGCCATCTCTTTGAGAAAGCCCAAAACTGTGCTGCCATATACCCTATATTGTCAAAAGTTTTGGGACATCTTTACACAAATGAACTTTAATGGCATCCCAGTCTTGGTCTGTAGGGTTCAATATTGAGTTAGCCCACCCTTTGCAGCTATAACAGCTTCAACTCTTCTGGGAAGACTGTCCACAAGATTTAGGAGTGTCTATGGCAATGTTTGAGCATTTTTCAGGTCAGGCACTGATGTTGGACGGAAGGCCTGGCTCGCAGTCTCCCCTATAATTAATTCCAAAGGCGTTCTATTGGGTCAAGTTCCTCCACCCCAAACTTGCTCATCCATGTCTTTATGGACCTTGCTTTGTGCACTGGTGCGCAGTCATGTTGAAACAAGAAGGGGCCACCCTCAAACTGTTCCCACAAAGTTGGGAGCATTAAATTGTCCATAATGTCTTGGTATGCTGACACCTTAAGAGTTTCCTTCACTGCAACTAAGGGGCCAAGCCCAACCCCTGAAAAACAACCCCACACCCAATCCCCCTTCCACCAAATGATTTGGACCAGTGCACAAAGCAAGGTCCATAAAGACATGGTATGAGCAAGTTTGGGGTGGAGGACCTTTACTGACCTGCACTCAACCTGATAGAAGACCTTTGGGATGAACTGGAGCGGAGAATGCAAGCCAGGCCTTCTCATCCAACATCAGTGCCTAACCTCACAAATGTGCTAATGGAAGAACAGTCACTCCCATAGACACTCCTAAACCTTGTGGACAGCCTTCCCAGAAGAGTTGACGCTGTTATAGCTGCAAAGGGTGGGCCAACTCAATATTGAACCCTACGGACTAAGACTGGGATGCCATTAAATTTCATGTGCATGCAAAGGCAGGCGCCCCGATACTTTTGACAATATAGTGTATCTGTATGGCCAGTGTTAAGGGGTTAATGATTAACTCTGTGCAGTTTCAAAATGATTAGAATTGTTTCCCAGATAATAAAGAATCTATTACTTGTTTCTCTAGGTCAGTGGTCTACAAATTGTGGTGCATGGGCCAGATGTGGCCCTTTGCTTGCCTTTATCCTGCCCTTGGTACTATTCCTCCAATATACACAAACAATGAGGTACCGTTCCTTCCACTGATACCAACAATGGGATACTATATCCCCCACTGATAACAACAATGGGACACTATATCCCCCACTGAAACCAACAATGGGACATGATTCCTTCCACTGACATCAATGATGGGACACTATTTATTGCATTGACAAAAAAAATGGGGCACTATTGCACCCACTGACACCAACAACGGGGCATTATTCGCTCATGGTCATCTTCCACAGCTTAGCTCTCTGTACAGACTATTGTACATCACAGTGATGATGCCACTGCTACTTTTACAAGGTAATAACTGGTTTTGCAAAGGCATTTGGTGCATACAAAGTGTTAGCTACATCTTTTGTAACACATTTCAATGAAAGCTTTTGTGCCTGGAGTTCAGCTTTAAGAAAGAATGCTTGGATATGCATCTATTCGCTAACTACTGCCTGGTTAATGTCACAGTAAAAAACTAAATGCACAGTGGGATTGGCCATGCTGAATAATTTTTTGCAACATTCAGGTACAGAGTTCTATAGAACGACCCAGCTCTGTTTAGTTTATAGACATCTGATATGCTGCTCTGTGCAAAAGTGTTAAAGATTAAATAGAAGGCACTACTAATTTTTCTTTACTGTTGACTCAGCAGTGACATGAATTTTAAAAGTAAATTACATTTCAGCGGTGTCTCAGTCTGCTTGCATCGATCTTGACTCATGGGTGATAGGTGCAATTTGAATGTTTAAAAAAAATTAAGCTATTTTTGCTGAAGTTCTCCTATTTCAAAGTGCCTTAAGCTCTGTGGGATGATAAAAAATAAATAATTTTATGGGTGTTTTATGATTTATTTTTTAAAGATTTATCATATATCTTTATTTGGCTAAGATACATTTTATTAAGCTACAAAAATGGTAAAAAAAATTGTCAAATAAAAAAAAGTGTAATAATTATTAACAAAAAAATTAATTACTATTTGTTTCTTTGCAGATATGTATATTTTATCTCCTAGTATTGTTTATTGCATGTTGTTACTAATATTTTCTGTTTTATATTTTTGTGCATTACATAAAGTGCCTTTTACATCAATAGGTATCATGCACACTGAGTGTTTGCTCAGCTCCTCTAAAAACTGCTTAAAAAATTCAGTAAAAGCATTTTTTTTGCAAATGCATTTATGCATGTTCTTGCATTTGGTGTTAATGTATTCAATTGACCAGAATGTTGATTTAGTTTGGCCATTAGAATGCATTATTATTATTAATATACGGGATTTATATAGCACCAAATGTTTATGCAGGGGGGACAGTACAGTTACAATACAGCTCAATACAGAAGGAATAGGAGGGTCGTGCTCACGGAGCTTACCAAAAGGTAGGGGGAGGTGGTACAAAAGGTAACAGCTGTGGGGATGATCTGATGGTGGTAAATCAAGTACAGTTCTTAGGTGAAGGTGGGGTAGGCTTCCCTGAATAAATGAGTTTTCAAGGATCTCCTAAAGGTGGACAAGGTAGGAGTTGATCAGACATACTGGGGCAGGGAGTTCCGGAGGGAGGGAGAGACTCTGGAAAAGTCCTGGGAGCAAACGTGGGAGGAGGTAACAAGGGGGCTAGAGAGCAGGAACTCTTGGGAGGAGCGGAGAGGACAATTTGGGCGATATCAGAATGCATTAACGAGCAAGCGCGTCTAAACGCGTCTAGCATTCATACATGATTGTGCACATTTTCTGCTGCTCAAATGCTCCTCTGTTGAACATGCTGGTGATGTTTTTTGTTTCCAGCCTGTAAATGCTCCTTTTCTAAAACGCCCCTAAACACCTATATGTGCATGGACACAAAGAGGTGGATTTACTGAAGGCAAATAGACTGTGCACTTTGCAAGTTCAATTGCACCCTGCAAGTGCTGTTGCTGCAGAGTTTAGCAAATGAGCCGAAGCTCTGCTAACATCCATCATCCAATAAATTCTTTTTTTTTATTTGCTTGCATGTGATTGAGAATTCTTTGCAAAGTGGAGCTTCATCTCATTTATTAAGCTCTTGATCAGCTGCACCTGCATAGTGCAAGTGCGCTTTCAAAGTGCAGTCTGTTTGCCTCCATTAAATCCACTCACATGGGTAACATACAGGTGAGTTCATAGGCTGAAAAAATAAATGCCAAATACATGTAAAATCTGTGTTTTTTTCTGCCCAGTGTGCATAGATCTACTGTTTAATTGAGTAGCTGTATATGACAATAATAGGATTACTTTGAAAATTGTGTTACATCTGTCTTATTGGCTTATCACTGTTTTTTTTCTATCAAGTTATTATTTTGTTTTTAAATAATGCAATAGACATATTTCCTACATTTTTATCTTTTGAGTTTTAAATCATACTTTCTGTTGTCTATTTATTTTAGAAATCTGTACATTTTCACTTGCTACAGTATTTTATTTTATTTTTTTAAATTTTGGTCTGTACATTTTGCATAACAGTACAAAAGTATATGCATTAGATCATTCTTGTCTTACATTCACAATTCTGACTGCACATTGAAATACACACACACATATATATATATGTACTATAGTATATATATTTTGTCAAATAATGATGCACATAATACGCTGATGCCATATAAAGTAGTTTTTTTTCTGTTTATATATACCCTTCTAAAATTAACATACACTTTTTTTAAAATTACAGTTTACTATTTGTTTTTATTACATAACTAACAGTCATTTCCTTAATATTGTACTATGCAGTATGCATTCATATTACCTTATTAATGTTGTTTTATTTGGAGTTTTAGTTTAGGGCTTTTCTTTCTAGTTTTAAATTCTATACATCTTTATTAATATTTTATTTTCCGGTTGATTTTTGCATAATATATCCTTAAATAATATTTTATTCACATTTCACATGCTCTTTGGGATGTTTAGAACAAAAAGCCTTGCATAGCTTTTGCAGAACATTTAACAGTTAAGCTAGCGTACACAGTGTTGGTGTTTGTCGGTGGAAACACACTGTTTGGTAATGTGTTTTGTCATTTCATGTCATTGTCCTGCAGAGGTCTCTCTTCACATCTGAAAGGGGAATTTTTTAAAATAATTTGTCAGTCTTTAGAAATCCCTGATCTTAACTCTCGGTGCAGATAGATACATTTATGAAAGGGATTGTAGATGCAAAAATGATGTTTTAGCGTTTGGTAGATGCTGAAGTTAGACCACCTGACAATTTCTTATATCTCTTGATAAATCTATAAGTGAGTCCCTGAGTGTGTGCACCACCGTCTGTGGCCATTACTGTATGAGGCATTCCTGTTCTCTTTCTTAGATTTTCTACTTATATTACAGGAAACGCAACAGGAGAAATTGAAAGATGCAAAAGATGGATGGGAACATCTGAACATGGACAGAATAAAATCTGTGTATTATGGCAGGGAAATCCCAGTGTCCACAACATTGGGTGCACCTAACTATAGCCCTCATCCTATAGTTCTGCAATGGCCTGATGTATGATATTCTCTATGCCTAAAGTTTACAGCCATGTTTGTGGTCTTAAAGCCTCGTACACACGGTGCAAGGGTCGTATGACCGGACGTCCAAAATCGTATGTTGGCCGTTGTGTCTCGCATACTGACGTGTCCTAAGCAATCGTACGACCAAACCTAATGTGGTAACGTGCTACGAGCGTATAAAGAGGAAGTTCAGGTGAATTTGATTTGTGATAGGAACATATGTTTATACGAACTGACACTTCTGGGCATTCCTGACTTCTGAGCATGCGTGTTTTGCACATACAGCTTTGTTGGCACAACTCCTCTGCACACACGAGTCAACAGTCGTCCAACCACTTGTTGTACAACAAAAGTTTTCTAGTCTGCTCATCCAACCTCTGTTGTACGACCGTCGCACGTCGGCTGTTGTAATCGCGCGTACTAATGGTCGGATGATCGTACAACAAGCTGTTGTACCACCGTTGTTGTACAACCGTTATACCATGTGTACGGGCCTATAGTCTTCCTCCTGAAACATCTGGATCTGATAGCTTCCTAAATAGAACATGTTTTTGGAAAAAAAGTTTTTCAGGGCCAGATCTAAGATGATGCCGGGATGGGCTGTGCCACCACAAATTTGATTCAAGCCCTCCAAAATGAGTGATGGTATCAGGAACTAGAGGGGCTGACATGCAGCATGCAGGCTTTGTGATGCAATGACGCCATTGGCTGCACATTGCACTGGCTCTATCTGCTGAAACAGCATCATTTGTGTCCATGGTGCAGGGGGGTGGACCAGGACATACAACATCATTCATTGCAATGGTGTTGGTGGCCGACTCTTCAGAAGAGGACAGAATGAGAAAAAGTCGGGGTTCGGGTATTTTCTCACCTTTTTCGCACTTGTTGAATAGCTGCCGGGCAGCCAATCAACAAGCGTTTCACTCATTTGCCCTTAGAGGCCATTGCAGCCATGCCTACTAATGGCATGGCTGTGATTGGCCAGTGCATCATGATATGAGCTGGAGTCACGTAGTGCTGCATGTCACATGCTCTCAGACTAGTGTAGGGAGAGGATGCTGCCGCCGCTGTGAGGGACAGCTTACTTTTATAAAATCATCTAATACTGGTATAGGAAGAGGTTCCTGCCGCTGGTGTGAGGGATAGATTAGCGTTATTAAAATATCTCATACTGGTATAGGGAGAGGTTCCTGCCGCTGGTGTAAGGGATAGATTAGCGTTATAAAATAATCTCATACTAGTATAGGGAGAGGTTCCTGCTGCTGGTGTGAGGACAGATTACCGCTATAAAATCATCTCATACTGGTATAGGGAGAGGTTCCTGCTGCTGGTGTGAGGGACAGATTACCGCTATAAAACCATCTCATACTGCTATAGGGAGAGCTTACTGCTGCTGGTGTGAGGGACAGATTACCGTTATAAAATCATCTCATACTGGTATAGGGAGAGGTTCCTCCTGCTGGTGTGAGGGACAGATTAGCGTTATAAAATCATCTCATACTGGTAGAGGTTCCTGCTGCTGGTGTGAGGGACAGATTACCGTTATAAAATCATCTCATACTGGTGTAGGGAGAGGTTCCTGCCGCTGGTGTGAGGGATAGATTAGCGTTATAAAATCATCTCATACTGGTATAGGGAGAGGTTCCCGCTGCTGGTGTGAGGGACAGATTAGCGTTATAAAATCATCTCATACTGGTATAGGGAGAGGTTCCTGCCACTGGTGTGAGGGATAGATTAGCATTATAAAATCATCTCATACTAGTATAGGGAGAGGTTCATGCCGCTGGTGTGAGGGATAGATTAGCGTCATAAAATCATCTCATACTAGTATAGGGAGAGGTTCCTGCTGCTGGTGTGAGGGACAGATTACCATTATAAGATCATCTCATACCGGTATAGGGAGAGGTTCCTGCTGCTGGTGTGAGGGACAGATTAACGCTATAAAATCATCTCATACTGCTATAGGGAAAGGTCCCTTCTGCTGGTGTGATGGACAGATTACCGTTATAAAACCATCTCATACTAGTATAGGGAGAGGTTCCTGCTGCTGGTGTGAGGGACAGATTAGTGTTATAAAATTGTCTCATACTGGTATAGGGAGAGGTTCCTGCTGCTGGTGTGAGGGACAGATTACCGTTATAAAATCATCTCATACTGGTATAGGGAGAGGTTCCCGCTGCTGGTGTGAGGGACAGATTAGCGTTATAAAATCATCTCATACTGGTATAGGGAGAGGTTCCTGCCACTGGTGTGAGGGATAGATTAGCGTTATAAAATCATCTCATACTAGTATAGGGAGAGGTTCCTGCCGCTGGTGTGAGGGATAGATTAGCGTTATAAAATCATCTCATACTAGTATAGGGAGAGGTTCATGCCGATGGTGTGAGGGATAGATTAGTGTTATAAAATCATCTCATACTAGTATAGGGAGAAGTTCCTGTCGCTGGTGTGAGGGACAGATTACCGTTATAAGATCATCTCATACTGGTATAGGGAGAGGTTCCTGCTGCTGGTGTGAGGACAGATTACTGCTATAAAATCATCTCATACTGCTATAGGGAGAGGTTCCTGCTGCTGGTGTGAGGGACAGATTACCGTTATAAAATCATCTCATACTGCTATAGGGAGAGGTTCCTGCTGCTGGTGTGAGGACAGATTACCGCTATAAAATCATCTCATACTGGTATAGGGAGAGGTTCCTGCTGCTGGTGTGAGGACAGATTACCGCTATAAAATCATCTCATACTGCTATAGGGAGAGGTTCCTGCTGCTGGTGTGAGGGACAGATTACCGCTATAAAATCATCTCATACTGGTATAGGGAGAGGTTCCTGCTGCTGGTGTGAGGGACAGATTAGCGTTATAAAATCGTCTCATACTGGTATAGGGAGAGGTTCCTGCTGCTGGTGTGAGGGATAGATTAGCGTTATAAAATCGTCTCATACTAGTATAGGGAGAGGTTCCTGCCGCTGGTGTGAGGGATAGATTAGCGTTATAAAATCATCTCATACTAGTATAGGGAGAGGTTCATGCCGCTGGTGTGAGGGACAGATTACCGCTATAAAATCATCTCATACTGCTATAGGGAGAGGTTCCTGCTGCTGGTGTGAGGGACAGATTACCGTTATAAAATCATCTCATACTAGTATAGGGAGAGGTTCCTGCTGCTGGTGTGAGGGACAGATTAGCGTTATAAAATCGTCTCATACTGGTATAGGGAGAGGTTCCTGCTGCTGGTGTGAGGGACAGATTACCGTTATAAAATCATCTCATACTGGTGTAGGGAGAGGTTCCTGCCGCTGGTGTGAGGGACAGATTAGCGTTATAAAATCATCTCATACTGGTATAGGGAGAGGTTCCTGCCGCTGGTGTGAGGGATAGATTAGCGTTATAAAATCATCTCATACTAGTATAGGGAGAAGTTCCTGCCGCTGGTGTGAGGGACAGATTACCTGTCAGGATTTTGCAGCTTGGCAGACCAGACACATAGCTACACCAGGAAACCGAGACCAAACAAGTATATAACTTAAAAAGGTGAGATTTATTTACAGTGTACAGTAATAAACAAACACAGCCAACAGTGAACATAAACCACCCCAGCAAACAAAACCCAAAACCTGACAAAAACACTAACACCTACACTGCAGACTAAAGTGAATACTGGACAAGGGTACCGGGTATACGGGGAATCTAAGAGGATACAAGGCAAGAGACAAGAAGCAAGGTAGAGAGAAACAGGCAAAGCAGGATCTCTAGCAGCAGGAAAGCGAACTGAATCGTGACGCACTAGGGAAAGGGAGGAACAGACTTAAATAGCCATTAATGGCTGAACCCAGGTGTGGCTGATTGTTACAACTTGCTGGCTGTGGGGAGACACCCGCTGGTGGCCACTGGAGCTGCAGCAAAACAGCCCAGAGCAGCACAGCGCCACCAGTAGGTAAGCTCAATCCTGACAGAGTCCCCCCTTAAGGAGCGGCTTCCGGTCGCTCCATAGGGCCCCCACCAGGGTCTGCAAGCTGACTGAGTACCCCACTGCCAGTGTCTGAAGGCTTAGTGCAAACCCTACCGCCGGGGTCCCAAAACTGGCTGGGTTTCCTGTTGGTCAGATCCCTAAGTTCTTGTTCTTACAAGCAGCCTGTGTCCCAATGCTGGGACACTGAAAGCTACCTGAATGCTTAATGCCAGAGTCCCTGGTCCGTGCAGGCACCCTGATGCCAGGGTGTCCCATCGCACCTGGGCCTCCTATCTCTCTGTTTCTAGAGACTGCTCTGTGTTTTACTAGCCACTCAGGTATACCCAGGGCATAGGTTACCCAACTCGAGTCCCCAAATGCGCTAGGGATCGCAGAGATGAACCCTGGGTCAGGACCAGGTTCATATGGAACTCTACCCTTTCCCATAGGACCTCTACTACTGGGGCTGTAACAGCAGAGATAGTTCTCATGGTCAGAGTAGATATCAGGACCTTCTGGCCTTGGCATACCAGGATTAGCTAGCTGCAAAAAGAACTTGGAGCGGATAGCAGGCGGGATCTTAACCCACATAGAAAACCCATATGACAGTGGAACTGCAGAAGCCTCAGACACCTTAGCAGGCGGGAGTTTAACCAAGACAACAGAGTCCAACTTAACAGCAAGTAATGAATTGGCATAGTCCAGAGGGGCGGCAGCCTGGGAATCAGCATAGTCCAGAGGGGCGGCAGCCTGGGAATCAGCATAGTCCAGAGGGGCGGCAGCCTGGGAATCAGCATAGTCCAGAGGGGCGGCAGCCCGGGAATCAGCATAGTCCAGAGGGGCGGCAGCCCAGGAATCAGCATAGTCCAGAGGGGCGGCAGCCCGGGAATCAGCATAGTCCAGAGGGGCGGCAGCCCGGGAATCAGCATAGTCCAGAGGGGCGGCAGACCGGGAATCAGCATAGTCCAGAGGGGCGGCAGCCTGGGAATCAGCATAGTCCAGCGGGGCGGCAGCCCGGGAATCAGCATAGTCCAGAGGGGCGGCAACCCGGGAATCAGCATAGTCCAGAGGGACGGCAGCCCGGGAATCAGCATAGTCCAGAGGGGTGACAGCCCGGGAATCAGCGTAGTCCAGCTGGGTGGTAGGCTGCAGATCACCCATGGAAGGCTTTACAACAGGTGACCGCATGGAGGAGGCATGGACATCACCGGCAGGCGGCAACATGGAGGAGGCATGGACACCCTCTGCAGGCGGCAACATGGAGGAGGCATGGACACCCTCGGCAGGCGGCAACATGGAGGAGGCATGGACACCCTCGGCAGGTGGCAACATGGAGGAGGCATGGACACCCTCGGCAGGCTGCAACATGGAGGAGGCATGGACACCCTCGGCAGGCGGCAACATGGAGGAGGACTGGATCTCATCAGCAGCAGTCATCAGCATGGAGGAGGAATGGATCTCATTGGCAGCAGTCAGCAGCATGGAGGAGGCATGGACACCCTCGGCAGGTGGCAACATGGAGGAGGCATGGACACCCTCGGCAGGCGGCAACATGGGGGAGGACTGGATCTCATCAGCAGCAGTCCTCAGCATGGAGGAGGAATGGATCTCATTGGCAGCAGTCAGCAGCATGAAGGAGGAATGGATCTCATCAGCAGCAGTCAGCAGCATGGAGGAGGAATGGATCTCATTGGTGGCAGTCAGCAGCATGGATGAGGAATGGATCTCATTGGCAGCAGTCAGCAGCATGGAGGAGGAATGGATCTCATCAGCAGCAGTCAGCAGCATGGAGGAGGAATGGATCTCATTGGTGGCAGTCAGCAGCATGGAGGAGGAATGGATCTCATCGGCAGCAGTCAGCAGCATGTAGGATGACTGGATCTCATCGGGAGCAGTCAGCAGCATGGGGGAGGACTGGACAGCGGAAACTGGATCACCAGGCAACATGGATAGTGGCAGAATGGTAGGAGCAGAAGAAAAGTTTTGTTGCTTTTTTGGCCTAGCTACCGGAGACCTGCAAGTACTTGCATTGTGCTGACAAGAGTGTGCTGCTGAGGGAAAGGTAGTAACAGTACTGGGAAACATATTAGGAGGAGTAGCAAAAGTACAGGAAGAAGCCTGATAGGTTGCTATGGGTAACGGTACTGCTGGGGGAGCATTCAATGGATTGCTTATAGAGGAAGTGTGGTTACTGGTAGCAGGAATTAATGAATACTCAGTGGCAGCTGTGGTTGCTAGGGGTAACAGAGGAAGGGATACTTGATTTTTAGCAGCAGATCTGACCTTGTGTGACTCCCCTAGCACTGGTGATATGATCTCTGACCAAGCTTGTAGCAGAGGTTGAACTAAAGTAAGTTTGTCTTTCCCTTGCTCACTTTTCTCAATTAACGAGTGCAACGCAAGCTATGCAATCCAACAGCACCTGTTGTGAATAGGCAGAATACTGCTGGAAAAAAGACCCTGAACAATGTTTCAGCAACCATCCCAAGAATCCTGCCTGGTACATAGTAAATGGGGGAGTGAAAACATCATGGCCCTGAGAGGTGCACTGCAATAGTAACTCGGAACAGACCTGGATCAGGGGTTGTACATTACTAAGGGAGAATCTGCCCTCCATGGCTTAGGCATGTGCTGTCAACATGCTTCCCAACAGCTCCTCCTCAGTGAGATCCTCCCAAAGTGAATGACACAAATCTTTGTCCCTATTGCAAGCTCCACACGACAAATAACCACTCTTAGCATCTTGACAGAGGTAGGCAAAAATTTCAAGCAACTGGCTCCAAGTTCCCAAGTGTAGCAGATCTGGTCGTTAGTGGGAGTCACGATTATGTCAGGAATCAGCAGCTTGGCAGACCAGACACATAGCTAAACCAGGAAACCGAGACCAAACAAGTATATAACTTAAAAAGGTGAGATTTATTTACAGTGCACAGTAATAAACAAACACAGCCAACAGTGAACATAAACCACCCCACAAACAAAACCCAAAACCTGACAAAAACACTAACACCTACACTGCAGACTAAAGCTAATACTGGACAAGGGTACCGGGTATACGGGGAATCAAAGAGGATACAAGGCAAGAGACAAGAAGCAAGGTAGAGAGAAACAGGCAAAGCAGGATCTCTAGCAGCAGGAAGGCGAACTGAATCGTGATGCACTGAGGAAAGGGAGGAACAGACTTAAATAGCCATTAATGGCTGAACCCAGGTGTGGCTGATTGTTACAACTTGCTGGCTGTGGAGAGACATTCGCTGGTGGCCACTGGAGGTGCAGCAAAACAGCCCAGAGCAGCACAGCGCCACCATTAGGTAAGCTCAATCCTGACATTACCGTTATAAAATCATCCCATACTGGTATAGGGAGAGGTTCCTGTCGCTGGTGTGAGGGATAGATTAGTGTTATAAAATCATCTTATACTAGTATAGGGAGAGGTTCCTGTTGCTGGTGTGAGGAACAGATTACCATTATAAAATCATCTCACACGGTTATAGGGAGAGGTTCCTGCTGCTGGTGTGAGGGACAGATTACCGTTATAAAATCATCTCATACTGGTATAGGGAGAGGTTCCTGCTGCTGGTGTGACTGACAGATTACCGTTATAAGATCATCTCATACTGGTATAGGGAGAGGTTCCTGCCGCTGGTGTGAGGGACAGATTACCATTATAAAATCATCTCATACTGGTGTAGGGAGAGGTTCCTGCCGCTGGTGTGAGGGACAGATTACCATTATAAAATCATCTCGTACTGGTATAGGGAGAGATTCCTGCTGCTGGTGTGAGGGATAGATTACCGTTATAAAATCATCTCATACTGGTGTAGGGAGAGGTTCCTGTTGCTGGTGTGAGGGACAGATTACTGTTATAAAATCATCTCATACTGGTGTAGGGGGAGTTTCCTGCTGCTGGTGTGAGGGACAGATTACCGTTATAAAATCATCTCATACTCGTGTAGGGAGAGGTTCCTGCTGCTGGTGTGAGGGACAGATTACCATTATAAAAAATAATATAAGTTTGTGCTAAATAGTACATTTGCGTCCAGAATGAGGAGAGCATCAAATAAGGGACGTGGTTGTGATGCTGCTGGTGTTGGTGGTGTTGGTGAAGCTCCTGTTGCAAGGAGAGGACGTGGTCAATCTGTGCCAGCTACACGCACATGTGAAACACCTTCCTCAGGTGCGAGTAGCCGACAGAACCTTCAACGTTATATGGTAGGCCCGAAGGCCGCTCAACGAATGGTGAGGCCAGAACAAGTACAGGCGATAGTAGATTGGGTGGCTGACAATGCCTCCGGTTCCTTCACATTGTCTCCCACCTGGCCCCCTACTGAAAGCTCAGAGTTGGCACCTGAACCCCATGGCCATCTGCCTTTCACCTCAGCCCCTTATAAATCAGCCAAGCAGTCTGAGCCCCAAGTCATACAGCAGTCTCTTATGCTTTTTGATGACTCTGCTGGTGTGCATTCCGTGGGCCATCCACATAGCCCTGCCCCAGAAGTGGAAGACATTGAGTGCACCGATGCCCAACCACTTCTGTTTCAGGATGAGGACATGGAAACACCACCGCAGCAAGTCTCTGATGATGACGAAACACAGATGCCAACTGCTGCGGCTTTCTACAGTGTGTAGACTGACAAGGAGGGCAGTGATGAGTAGGTGGAAGATGATGTGGAGGATGATGAGGTCCTAGACCCCACATGGAATGAAAGTCATGCGAGTGATGTGTGCAGTTTGGAGGAAGAGGTGGTGGTCGCACAGAGGCACCAGCACAGCAAAAGAGGAAGCAGGTTGCAAAAGCGGAGCAACCGTCCCCTAGACAGTACGCCTTCTACTACCCACCGCACCCAGGGAACTAGCACACCAAAGGCAGCTCAAAGGAGTTCCCTGGTGTGGCAGTTCTTCATGTTCTTCAATGTGCTGACGACAAGACACGAGTGGTTTGCACGCTGTGCAGTCAGAGCCTAAAGCGAGGCATAAATGTTCTAAACCTGAGCACAACCTGCATGACCAGGCATCTACATGCAAAGCACGAGTTGCAATGGAATAAGCCCCTCAAAATCCAAGAAAGGTATCGGGCTCCTCCTGCTTCCTCTTCTGCTGCTGCCTCGGCCTCTTCTTCCACCTCTACAGTGCCAGTGTCACCTGCCACCCAGCAAACAGACGATGTGACAGCAACGCCACCATGTCCGCCACCGTCCCCAATCATTTCCACACCATGGTCCCATGGAAGCTTACAGCTGTCCATCTGCCAAACACTGGAGAGAAAGAGGAAGTACCCCCCTACCCACTCGCAATCCCTGGCCCTGAATGCCAGCATTTCAAAATTCCTGGCCTTTGAAATGCTGTCATTCCATCTGGTGGACATGGACAGTTTTAAAAACCTGATGGCGGTGGCTGTCCCACAGTATGTGGTTCCCAGCCGCCACTACCTTTCCAGGCGAGCCATCCCTTCCCTGCACAAACAAGTCGGGGACAATATCAAGTGTGCACTGCGCAATTCCATCTGTGGCAAGGTCCACATAACCACTGATACATGGACCAGTAAGCACAGGCAGGGATGCTATATCTTGCTAATTGCACACTGGGCAAATGTAGTGGCGGGTGGGCCTGAGGCAGATAGCAGTTTGGCACATGTCCTCCACCACCGAGGATTGCAGGGCATTTCTCTTTGCCTCCTGTTGCCTCCTACTCCACTTCCTCCTCCTCTACCACCTCCTCATCCGGTCAGCGTAACACCTTCACCACCAACTTCATCACATCCAGGGGGAAACGACAGCAGGCTGTTTTAAAACTGATATTTTTGGGGGAAAAACCCCACACTGCGCAGGAGCTGTGGATGGGCATTGAACAACAGACCGATGAGTGGTTGTTGCCACTGAACCTCAAGCCCGGCCTGGTGGTGTGCGATAATGGGCGAAATCTCGTAGCAGCTCTGGTCCTAGCCGGTTTGATGCACATCCCTTGCCTGGCGCATGTGCTGAATTTGGTGGTGCAGAAATTTCTAAAAAACTACCCGGATATGTCAGAGCTGCTGCAGAAAGTGTGGGCTGTCTGTGCGCGCTTTCGGCGTTCTCACCCTGCTGCTGCTCGCCTGTCTGCGCTGCAGCGTAACTTCGGCCTTCCCACTCACCGCCTCCTATGTGACGTGCCCACAAGGTGGAACGCCACTTTGCACATGCTGGGGAGACTGTGCGAGCAGCAGCAGGCAATAGTGGAGTTTCAGCTGCAGCATGCACGTGTCAGTCGCTCTGCGGAACAGCACCACTTCACCACCAATGAGTGGGCCTCCATGCGAGACCTGTGTACCATATTGTGGTGTTTCGAGTACTCCACCAACATGGCCAGTGCCAATGACGCTGCTCTCGGCGTTAGTATCCCACTTCTATGTCTCCTTGAAAAAACACTTCGGGCGATGATGGAAGAGGATGTGGCACAGGAGGAGGAGAAAGAGGGGTAATTTCCACGGTTATCAGGCCATTCACAAGTGGCTCGGAAGGTGGGTTCCTGTACCAGCATAGGCCAGGTAAAAAATGTTCAAGCCAGGGCACAGTTCTGGAAGATGAGGAGGATGATAAGGAGGAGAAGGAGGAGGAGGATGAGGAGGAACCGTGTTCACAGCAGGGTGACACCCAACGCAGCTCGTGGGCATCACTGGAGCATGGCTGGGGGGATACGGAGGACACAGATGATACACCTTCCACAGAGGACAGCTTGTCTTTGCCTCTGGGCAGCCTGGCACACATAGCCGACTTAATTCTGCAGTGCCTGCGCAACGACAGCCGAGTTGCCCACATTGTAACTTGTCTGATTACTGGGTGGCCACCCTGCTGGATCCCCGTTACAAGGACAAAGTGCCGTCCTTAATTCCCTCACTGGAGCGTGAGAGGAAGATGCGCGACTACAAGCGCACACTGATAGACGCGCTGCTGAGGGCATTCCCAAATGACACCGGGGGCTTAGTGGAAGCACAAGGCGAAGGCAGAGGAGGAGGAGGTAGAGGCCACCAAAGCAGCTGTGGCACCGCCAGCACCTCAGAAGGCAGGGTTAGCATGGCCAAAATGTGGGAAAGCTTTGTCAGCAGCCCGCCACAACAAACAGCACCACCAGCTGATAGGCAAGGTCTTAGCAGGAGGCAGCATTTCAGCAACATGGTGGAACAGTATGTGTGCACAAGCCAACACGTACTCACTGATGGGTCTGCCCCATACAACTTCTGGGTCTCCAAATTGGGCACATGGCCTGAGATTGCCCTTTATGCCCTGGAGGTGCTGGCCTGCCTTGCAGCCAGTGTATTGTCTGAATGTGTGTTTAGCATGGCAGGGGGCGTTATCACAGACAAGCGCAGCCACCTGTCCACAGCCAACGTGGACAAGCTAACGTTTATTAAAATGAACCAGGCATGGATCCTACAAGACTTGTATGTACCTTGTGCAGAATAGACATTTAGACCGGCCTCACACAGCCATTGGTATACTTGTTTTTTTGAATATGCCTCAATATTTTGGGGGCTACATCAATTAGAAAAAAAAAAACAAACAACAAAAAGTGTTGGCTACCTTCTCCTCCTCCTCCACCACCGCCACTTCCACCTACACTGCCATGGTCATGGCCTAGTCAACCTCTAGGCTCCTACTCCACATCCACCCCACTTCCCATTTTTATTTTTTTTATTTGATTTTACGTTATTTTCCCTATCCCCTTTTTTTTGTAGG
>BLSH010149993.1:237624-253030 GCA_018402905.1 Glandirana rugosa | reverse complement strand
TGTACACGTTCGGGTCCTCCGGGTCTCTTCCCATATATTAGCCCCACGGTTCTGAACCCAGAAGTTGGGACCACTATCTCAGGACCATGATCAGGGGTGGTAACTCTCATTCAAGGATCGTTTCACCGTTCCAGGGAAACTTTAGTACCTTTCTCAATCCCTCCATTTGATGTTTCAAATGGTCGGACCCTTTTCCTTTTGGTTCGTTTATATAGTGCAATTAGAGAACTTTAGACAACCTTCCTGTCTCTCTCAAATGACCGTTCCGGTTGGGGGGTTTTCCTGTACCGGGGGTACTGAGGACTTCATGGGTATTGACTTTGGAACAGTCACTGGGTTGTTTTCCTGTAATTTATTAAACATTTATTCTTATCTTGGGTACTTCAGGAGTCATGGGGGCCATGTCCTTTTGGGGGGTTGGCCTTGCCAGTAAACTCTCTCTGTCCTTCCAACAGATTTCAAGAGATTAACGTGATATATTTGCTTGGTTTTCCTTTTCCCAGGCTGGTAAACTTTGTAGTTTACCTCCCTAACTCTTTCCATGATTTCAAAGGGACCTTGCCACTTTGCTAGGAACTTACTCTCAATGGTGGGGACTAGTACCAGGACTCTATCACCAGGGTTGAAGACCCAAGTCTTGGCACCCCGATTATATACCCTTCTCTGGGCCTCCTGGGCTTGCACATGTTCCCGTACAAGCGGCATGACAGCAGCGATTCTATCTTGCATCAGTGAGAAATGCTCAATGATGATTCTATAAGGCGTGGTCACTCCCTTCCATGTTTATTTTGCAACATCTAGCAATCCTCTGGGATGTCTCCCATATAGTAGTTCAACAGGGGAGTAACCTGTAGATGCCTGAGGTACCTCCCGTATGGCAAACATGAGGTATGGCAGAAAAAAATCTCAGTTTCTCCCATCTTTGTCAACCCCCTTTTTAACAAGATTTCAAGGCTGGGTTCACACCTATGCAAATTGGATGCGGCTTAAACAGCATCCAATTTGCATGACACTTGAAAACACATTGTTTTCAATGTGTCAGGTTCACATAGGTGCGGTGCATTCGCACTCCACGTTGCACAGAAAATGTGTTTTCTGTGCAATAACCAGCCTATTAAGTTCAATGGGAATGCATCTTCCCTCTGCTCGCGGCACTTCCCCCTCCCTCCCTGGGCAGCTGCTGCACTGTTAGAATGGACAGGAGCCGCCGAACGGTGGCTCCGTTCGTTCTCAGCAGCAAACAGGTTGGAATTTGCACCGGACTGGTGGGAAGCCAGCCCGAGGGTCTTGTTCAATCTCTCCACAAGGCCATCAGTTTGCGGGTGGTAGACAGAGGTACGGAGATGGGAGGTTTTGAACAACTTACACAATTCCTTAGTGACTCGGGACATAAATGGGATGCCTTGATCTGTCAATATTTCTATTG
The DNA here is from genome assembly GCA_018402905.1 of Glandirana rugosa. Taxonomy (NCBI): domain Eukaryota; kingdom Metazoa; phylum Chordata; class Amphibia; order Anura; family Ranidae; genus Glandirana; species Glandirana rugosa. Next base: position 251,604 of record BLSH010149993.1, on the reverse strand, counting down.
GAATACCTACACGACTAAGTACCTGAACAAGCTCTTTGGAAATAGTTTTAGCTGAGGTATTATGCAAGGGAATGGCTTCATAATATCGTGTGGCATAGACTAGCATTACCAGTATGTGCTGATGGCCCCTGGCAGACCTTACTACTGGTCCAACCAGAGCCATGCCAATCCTTTCAAAAGGCACTTCAATGAATGGAAATGGTACCAGCAGACTGCGAAAATGGGGAGATGGTGCAGAATGCTTGACTCACAATATTCTTTGACATCTGCATTTAACCCGGGCCAAAAGAATCTCTGGGTTATTCTCTCCCTGGTCTTCTCGATACCCAGGTCCCCCCCCATCATATGACCATGGGCCAAATCTAATACCATCTGGCGATAGGGTTTGGGAACCACTAGCTGCTCTACCTCCTACTCTCTTTTCTTTACCACCTGATATAGCAAGTTATATTTAAGAGCCATGTAGGGAAAAGACAGCCCTACATTAGGCTCAACAGATTCCCCATCTATCTTTTTAATGTTTTCTCTGGCTCTATTGAGTGTAGTGTCTTTTAGTTGTTCCGTACAAAAATCATCTTTTCTGACTTCTAAGTCAGGCACCACATTCTGTCCACTCTCACTAATAGAGTCAGAGATTCTTTCTTGTTCATTAACCTCCACCTGGGGGCTGGATTCCAGCTCCTCCTGCTCCTCAGCCATTACAGAAAAAGGACCTTCCTCTTCCTCAGACACACCAACAGTTTTCCTTTCAATTTGGTAATCAAAAAGGTCGGTGTGAGTTCCCATGTTTCCAGGGGGATCTCTGTCCTCCGGACTCTTTTTGTTTTCCCATAAACTCCAAAAGTGTGGAAAATCTCCCCCCACTAGGGCTTAATGAAGCAGTGAGGGTACCACACAATCACCTTTGATTAAGGTCACCACACTACCAGAATCTAGCAGAGCTGTGACTGTCTTTCCATCAACTGAAATTACACACATTTGCTTTTCCATGTGTTCCTGACATGTTGCAGTACATGCTACCTATGCAAAAAGAGACATGCGTTTTTTCAAGTAAGCATTATCACATTGCATTGGTTCATCATTTGGGGAACAGTTAGCAGCAATATGATCAAACACCTGGCAGCGATAACATTTTATATGCTCTGTACCTAATCCTCTAAACGGCCTCAGAGACCTTCCTGACCTATTTGGCCAGTCTCCAGGTCCTGAGCCCATAGTTTCATTATCTGTGGCAACAGACTTGTAATTTCATCCCACTCCCTTGAACCCTGGAACAGTCTTACCGGATCCTCCGGGCGATTTTTTACCCCTAGAGACATTGGAGTGGGGCATAGATGGGTTCAACAAGTCTTCAGTCGCTGTATATCTTTCCACCAGGTCAACCAGCTGATTTGCAGTCGTAGGGTCCCCATTGCTGACCCACTTCCTCAAAGTGGCAGGGAGCGCACATAGATAAAGGTCCATGACCACACGCTCCACAATCTTAGGGCCCAGCAAAGTCTCTGGCTGCAGCTATTTCTTGGCGAGGTGTATCAAATCAAACATTTGGGAGCAGGGTGGATGGTCAGGAATGTATGACCAGCGATGCACCCTTTGAGCCCAGACTGCAATGGTGACGCCCATGCGTGCAAGCATCTCTGCTTTCAGTGTCTCATAATCCTGGGCAGCCTCTGCTTTCAGGTCAAAGTTAGGCTTTTTGTGATTCCCCTGTCAGAAAAGGTGCTAGCAATCCTGCCCATTGCTCTTTTTGCCATCCTTCTTAAACAGCGACTCTCTCGAAAGTTGCTAGGTACGCTTCTGCATCATCTGCAGGTATCATCTTCTGTAGGAAATAGCTGGCACGCACCATTTTTTGTTCCATGTGTAAAGGACTTGCAGACCCCTTCTTTAATTCCACCAGGGCTTCTGCAAAATGGTGATTCATCTCCTGCTGGGCTGCGATGGCCTGGCAATTCAACTCCTGCTGAGCTGCAATGGCCTGGCGATACGCCTCCTGCTGCGCTGCAGCGACTTCTGCAACTTGGTGGTTGGTTTCCTGCTGCTGGTGATTGGTTTCCTGCTGGGTTACAGTGGCCTGCAACAGGGCTTTTAATAAATCCTCTATCTATCAGGAAGATGCCCGCATCCTCCACCATGTGTGGGGGGTGAGCTCCGGGCCACTGATAGGGCAGTACAGCCAGCCCTCTTGTACCGCCCCCCCCCATCAGCTCCACAGAGGGGCCCCGGCAGCATTACAGTTCTTACTGCATTAAAAAAAACAACTATCTAAACTCTTCCCCCGCTCCTACTTGCTTATGGAAGGGGGTATATATCGTCAGGTCAACAGAGGGGCCCAGGAGGTGAGTGCAGTGGAGGGACTATTTCTTCATTTTCGGGAGCATGTACATCATGCCGCCCCACTACTTTATTAGTCCCGGCCGATGGAGTGATATGGAGAATCTTCGTTCGGCTCCCGGCTGCTGTCCTGAAGAAATGTGAAGCCACTGAACAGCTGACAGGGAAGAGCAGAAGGAGCATGACTGCATGGACACAGTGAGTGGGGAATAGAGCATAGAATACTCACTGGGTCCTATTATATAACACCCAGCTGGTTATCATCAGCTTTACAATAATCACACAGGTAACACAGTAAACTTTACTGATGGTAGAGCACCTATTTACTAAGCTGGTGCTCTATCATGGCTTTGTGTCACATTTTGGGTGCTGAATTTGTTATGGCTGTGCTGTGTTACAGTCTATTACATACAGTACAGCCATAAGTTAACAAAGTCAGCACCCAAAATGTGGCACAGGGCAATGGTAGAGCACCAGCTTACCATGCTGCCTGTGTGATTACTGTAATGCTAATTATCATAAGACAGTGAGTTGCTACTTTACACTTCATTTGGGGGAGCAGTAAACATGCAGCGGAGATGCATGTTTACTGCCCCCCAAACCAATCCCCTTTAACTGCTTCCCCTCCAGCGATGTACCAGTATGTCACTGGATTGGAAGAATGATATCTTGGTCATCACTACAGCAATGATCAAGATATAATTTTTTAGCCCCAGAGATTCTGCACAAAGTAAAAGTAATCCTAGTGGCTAAGAAGCCACTGGATCACTTTTACAGGCTGTGGAAGGGGGTCCCACCACCACCTTTACTGCCTTTTAAGATGTGACCAGTAGCTTTCGGTTCCTGGGGCACAGTGAAAGGGATGGATGTCGTTCCTCCCACTGTGTGACATCAGAGGATGGACGAGGTTTTCATCACTTCTGGTTTTGGTCTCATGTAAAGAAGCCATCACCAGCTTGAACAAGCATCAGATCAACTTGATCTTGGTTTGACCAGATGTTTGGAGGCCAGAGACAGATATGGGGTTTAAAAGATGCCAGATCTCTCCATAAGGAGGACATGTCGTGGCCCATGCTATCACAAGGGATGTTGTTCATCCCTTGTGAAAGCAAAAGACAAAATAAATGTAAAGCTACAGTGTAAGATTGTTTTTATTTGTAATAAAATACAATATAAAAGAAATTTAAACTACCCCCGCTCCCTCGTGCTTATGCACAATTGTGAACGCACATGTTGGCTCCACACGCATATGTAAACAAAAATAAACCTGCATTTTGTTTCAAGGGGTGGGGCCAGGGGTGGGGGTAAAGGGCATGGTTAAAGTGGCCCTGTCAGGTAGGCTGAATGGGGCCCCATCATTTCTAACAGCGGCCCTGGGTGAGCTCAATGGGGATAACCTTCCCTGGAAAAAGGCAGTCCAAACGGCAAGTTTTCTTAAAATCTACTTTCTTAAAATAGCCAGGTTAATTTAAAAGGTTGCATATAGAAATCAAAATAAACAAAACAGAAAATAAATCCTCGCCATCCAGGCACTAACTAAACAGTACAGTTTTCCTAACTGAGTGGTGTAGGGCTTCTCCCAGACACCCACAAAACATAGACCGTGCAAACCTTATGTCTTAGTCCATAAGCAAGCTTCCATGTGTCAGCTCTCTCAGGCTGATGGTTCCAGAGCTCCAGGCCAGGGCAACAACTTTCCTCTAAGCATGGTTATTTAAACCACCTGATGGTGGGCTTCAGTGGACCACAAAATCCAACCCAATATATTTCATTTTAAGTTATATGTGCTGTGCCCCCTTTAGAGTGTATACTGTAGTGCTACTGGCTGCTGGAGAGATAAGTACTCTTCCTCCTGTAATGCCCTGCCCTGAAGTTACCCAGAACTCATCAATACTCGATCAGTAGTGCAAAGGGGGCTTTATTAAGGCTAGATTCATAAATATGTGGGTAGGGGAATACGTGCTAATCACACTTGTTCCCTGACCTGCTGGAAAATTGCGTTGGTCTTTTGCATATTGCACCCCCATCCATTGGAAAACAAGGTGAGTTTTTGGGTGCAGCCAAGTGTTTAAAAAAGTGGTCAGGGACTTTTTCCCTTTGTTATTCCCAGGTACAGCAGCCCATTCAAATGAATGGGCTGCTGTGCCAGAGCAAACACAGCACAAAGGACTCGCACAGATATGAACCTAGTCTTACAAGCAGGAAAAGGTGTCAAAAGAACAGTTTTAGGAGTCCCAGCTATGTGGCCTATCTACAAACAAGAGGTACTGCTTAGGTCACTGGCCAATGAGGCCAGTAGGAGAAAATACAGTCTTCTGGCACTGGGGCATTGGCTTCCTCATGGAGAAGTCAATTAGAGTATAGCAAACTCAGGTGGCTAACTAGGTCTCTCACCAGGGAAGTGCAGTCAGGGGAGGCAGGTGAGGCAGAGCCCAAAAAATATCGAGCTTCGGGGGTCATAGCTCAGTGACCTGTGGTCAAAGAGACCGAAGTCCTACCCCACCACTGGTCAAAATTTGGGGCTCCCAGCACCCATAGTTCTGGAGATACGGGGCTCATTACGCAGCCTGACAGAAGCTATATACAGCGCGGCCAGTTTAAATACAAGATGGTACATGCTGTTTGCAGTAGACTGAGAGGATGACTTCTTGTCAGAGGCACTGAGCTCAATGGACAGCTTGGAGCCTTGGACCAATGGTAAAGCACCATTGGCCCAAGCTGTCCAACAAAAATTCTGCAGTGGAGGCTGTCCTCTTACTGCAGTGTCATAGAAGGCGGCATGTGTCTAAAAGACAAATGCTCCCTTCCAGCCCAGCCCTCTTAAGGAAAAAACATGGGTTTATGGGTATAAGGTTTACCCATAATCCCATGTTTTTTTCTTACACAGTTAAGAGGGAGAATCTGCTGCTGCTGAAAAGGTACTTTTTAAATCAAGCTAAAAATATATATTTATGCTATATGTTATAACATAATTATTTATGATTTGTCTATTTACTGTGAAATTACTAGGTTTGAAGTTGTAACTTCAAACTTCAGTAATTTGTCCGTTGAGCCACCTGCTTGAGTGCAGTTTTTGAAAATATAGTACATTAACTTAAAAACAATATATCATAATTATTTGTATATTACTTACTTATGGTAATTAACCACATGCCACCCATGCCAATTCTGACATTCATCATCATTTTTTTTGCTAGAAAATTACTTAGAATGTCCAAACATTATATATTTTTTTAGCAGACACCCTAGGGAATAAAATGGTGGTCGTTGAAACTTTTTATGTCACACGGTATTTGCGCAGTGAGAATTAAATACATAACTTGTGATACCTATGTGTATCTGGTCCTGATACTAACCAGTGCCTCATCAGCCACTGACCTCATCGCACGTCCCTGCCTCTCACCACACCAGATGTTGGTCCTCATTGGTACCCTGAAAGTCAGGCAAGAGGTCACAAATTAGGGCCTCCCCTCAAACTTGCAGTAGAGCTCAATGTTGTGTCCCCTCTCTCAGCAGACTTGTACACCCAGCTCAGCAAAGCACAGCTCAGTGCTAGTATCACTTACTCCACTCTACAAGTGGCTTTCTCACCTTTGACTTCAGCATGGGCTATTCTCCCCTCTCCCAAGGTGGCCGTGGATGGGGATAAAAACAGGTTTTAGAATGACAGACATTCAAGTTCTTCTCTTGGTCTCCAACCAAATGGCTTCCACCATACCTGTATAGACACTTCCTTGTGTTGCTGGGCAGAGCTAAAGGACAGAGGTTGCTTCGGCCAGTCAGGTGCCTCCTGTCTTCTCCTTGCATGCTGTCCATCAAGGCCAGGGATGGAGGAACAATTTGTGAAGCAGGTTGTGATGTTCTGCTGAGAGGCTTAATGGGGGGGGGGGTCACTTGCTTTTAAATATATCATATAGGTATATGCTCAATGGAGAGTTCAAAATATTGTTCTTTTATTGTATTGATTCATATAACAATCATTCACACGGAACCTTGAGTAATACTGTTTACTACTTTATTTCTAATTTAGGACATCACTATATCATCCCTTTATCCTATATCAATCTTCTTCTCTCATGAAGCCTCTCCCAAAGCCACCTTCTCCTTAGTACAAACTGTAAGCTATCTTCTTCCTCTATCTCAAGCCTAACATCAAAATAATTTTCACAAGCTGGAGGAATTTCAGAAGGTAGAGAAGTTGGATTAGGCCCCATGCACACTTGAGCTCAAAAATGCTGCTCTTACAGGTATTTGAGCTTTTTGTTTTCTGCCTCAAATTTCCCCTCCATGTTAACCTATGTTTCCATGCACATCATAGGCATTTACAGGAGCTTAGTGGTATTCAAGAGAGGGGCATTTTGGCAGGAAAAAATGCCAGACACGCCTAAACACCTGTAAACGCATCTTAAAACACATTAACGCACTTGATAAAATGTGGCTTAGGAGCATTTTTGCAGCTACTTTCCACCCATCTTTTTGCAGTGATTACAATACTACCTTCTTGGCTGCTACTTTTGTCAGACATTCACAGTGATATCTTATTGAATGAGAACACCAGAAAAACAGAAGTCATATTAAGGTTTACTGATGTCCAGAAAGACTGAGATAGAACAGATGGATAGTATTGGACAGACTTTTAAATTAAAGTCAGGCTAACTGTTTACATGAAAGTGATAGCGATAAAAATAGCCTTGAAAATAGTCTTCTTGGCAAGAGAATTAGAACATTTAAGCAGCAATTCCAGACAACAGGTAATAGCAGTTGATGAACTTCTAACGATGTCCAGTAAATGCAGCAATTGCCTGAGGACAAATTGAGAAACTCTATTCAGTTTATCCTAACCTTTTCACGACTAGAGTTCATTGATTCATAGATGCCCAGACCAACTATAGCAGAGTCAGTAAGCATTTGTTAACTTGACAAAGAACTCTAAGATGAATTTGCCTGTATAACTAATTATTATTGATTAATATATAATCATACTGAAAGGATGACAAACAAGTAAAAAATGTGAACAAAATATAAATTATTTTATGAATTTAAAGCACTGAGTTGTCTTCTTTAATGTTAAATGTTATGATCCTTTCTTTGTGCACAGTGAGTGTAAAAAGAAAAAGAGGGATTTTATTTTCTCTGAGTTCACTGACAGACGCAGCCCTTCTTATAACACGTGGGGTTATGCTCATATCACTAGGAGTAGACTAGGCAAAGAAAAACAAAAGCATAGGTTGGCCCCTCCCAGGAGGCCGTCCTCACCTACGCATATAACCCCCTGCTAGACAATAGCATATCAGTTCGTAACAAGCCGTACAAGCTCCACACAGAGGGGTGGGTGCTGCGTCTGTCAGTGAACTCAGAGAAAAGGATTTTACGGTAAGTTATAATAAAATCCCTTTTACTCTTACGTTCACTGACAGACGCAGTCCTTCTTATAACACGTGGGGACGTCCCAAAGCTGTGTCAAACAAGAGGGGCGGGCAAACTATAACAACTGTACCCAACAAAAAAGCCCTCTCAGACGGCGCCAGTCGCACCTACACTGCTGCTTGCAAAACTTTGCGGCCAAAAGCAGCATCCACAGATGCTGGAACATCAACCTTGTAAAACTTAGTAAACGTGTGCACTGAGGCCCAAGTAGCCACTTTGCACACCTGAGACACAGAGGCCTGGTGTCTAAAAGCCCAGAAAGAACTAACTGCCCTGGTGGAATGAGCCGTGACTGGAAAAGGGGGAACCTTGCCCCGAACCTCATATGCATGAGTCACGGTCTTCCTGATCCAACGAGAAATGGTAGCTGACGAGGCCACCATGCCTTTGCGCGAACCTTCCGTCAGCACAAATAAAGAATCAGACTTCCGAAAAGAAGCTGTAGAAATCAAATACACCCGCAAGGCCCTCACCACATCCAAAGAATGTAGTTCAAATTCTTTGGGATGCAACGGGTGCGGCACAATGAGGGAAGAACAATATCCTCATTCAAATGAAAAAAACAAACCACCTTCGGAAGGAAAGAAGGGGAAGGTCGCAAAACCGCCTTGTCCTTATGACGGACCAAGTCCAGGCCCTATGATAAATCTTATGTGAAGTACACTTGCGCGCTTCAATCATAGTAGGGATCACGGAGTCAGAGACACCCCTATCCCTCAACACCTGGGACTCAATAGCCAAGCCGCCAAAGCCAGCGAGGGTTAAGCAGGGTGCAAAATGGGTCCCTGAGACAGTAGGTCTTCGTGAAGTGGAAGACGCCACGGCACATCTGCCACCATCCGTACCACATTGGCGTACCAAGGACGCCAAGGCCAATCCAGAGCTACCAGGATTGTCGGGATTCCCTCTGCTTCTATCCTGCGCAGAACCCACGGCAGAAGCTTCAGAGGAGAAAAGACGTATAGCAGCCGATACCAACCCCAGGGTGCTACCATTGCGTCCGTGGCGACCGCCAACGGATCTCTTGATCTGCACACAAAGGTCTGTACTTTGTGATTGAATCTGGAGGCCATGAGGTCTACCTCTGGCGTGCCCCACTTGAGGCAAACCTGGCGGAACACTTCTGGATGTAGGGACCATTCCCCCTGATCCAGAGTCCTGCGGCTGAGAAAGTGCACCTGCCAGTTTTCCACGCCTGGAATGTAGATTGCGGAGAGCACTGGCACGTGAAGTTCTGCCCATCGCAGGATCAGAGCCGCTTCCGCAGCTGCTGCCGAGCTTCTTGTTCCGCCCTGATGGTTCAGATATGCCACAGCCATGGCATTGTCCGACTGAACCTGGACAGGGAGGCCTCGCAGCCTTGTCGACCAATGGGATAGACAGAGTCTGATCGCTCTTAGTTCCAGTACATTTATCGGAAGGCAAGCTTCCTGTGCTGACCAATGCCCCTGGGCAGAGAACTGACCCAGGACCCCTCCCCAGCCCGATAGGCTGGCATCCGTCATTACTATCGACCAATTGAGGGGGAGGAAACATTTTCCCAACTTTAGGGCTGGAGCCCGAATCCACCAAATCAAGGATCCTAGGGACTGATGATCCAACCTGATCAGTCTGTCTAGGGATAGGGGAGATTTGTCCCATTGCGACAAAATCGCCTTCTGCAGGAGCCGAGTGTGACTCTGGGCGTAAGGTATCACTTCGAAAGTCGACACCATGAGCCCCAACACTCGCATACAGAACCGTAAGGAGGTCCACTGGCATGATAACAGGGTTCACACTGCTGCCTGTAGTGTCAGGAGCTTGTTCAGCAGTAAAAACACCCTTGCCTACACCGTGTCCAGAATCAGACCCAGGTATTCCAGACAGCAGGATGGAGTCAACGTTGACTTCTGCAGGTTGATCAGCCAACCAAATTCTTTTAACGTGGACACCGTGATTATCACGTTCTCCTCCAGAGCTGCAGCTGACTCTGCTCTCAGGAGTAAATCGTCGAGGTACGCTACCACCGCGATACCTCTCTGTCTCAACAGCGCCAGCATCGGGGCCACCACCTTGGTGAACACTCGGGGAGTCGAAGCCAGACCAAAGGGAAGTGCCACAAACTGGTAATACAGATCCCCCACTGTGAAGCGTAGAAAACACTGGTGTCTGTGACAAACTGGAACGTGGAGATACTCGTCCTTGATATCCAGGGACGCCATGAATTCCCCTTGGTGCAGGGCAGCCACGACTGAGCGGATGGACTCCATGCTGAATCTTTTTGTCTTTACAAAGCAGTTTAGCGCCCTTAGGTCCAGAACTGGCCTGACACCGCCCTTTTTGGGCACCACAAAGAGAGTTGAGTTAAACCTGTGAAACCTTTCCATCGCGGGTACCGGTACAATTACCCCCTGTTCGGCAAGCGCCCGAACGGCGCCTAGAAGCACCTCCCGATGCCCCTGAGGAAGTCTTAAGTTCTAAGGGAAGAACCTTTCTGGGGGTAGAGAGATGAACTCTATCCTGTACCCGGAGGACACCACCTCCAGCACCCACCGATCGGTGATGCGGGCAGTCCATCTGTCTGCGAATTCCAGTAATGGCCCCCCACCCGTGAATCGGGCAGGGGCAACCCATCATGCGGAGGCTGACTTATCCTTCATTTTTTCAGACTTACATTGCCAGGGCCTTTTATTGGGCCCAGTGGAAGCCTTACCGGACTTGAAGCCCTTACCCACTGAGCCGGGCGCACGAAAAAACTTCTTCTGGCCTGAAGAGACAGGGCCCTGCCTATGGTGAAAATCCCTCCGTTTTGTCTCTGGAAGAAAAGTACTCTTTCCTCCCGTGAAATCCTTAATGATTTCATCCAATTGTGGGCCAAACAGACGCCCTCCCTGAAAGGGGAGATCCGTTAGAGCTTTATTCGACGCCTGGTCGTCTGACCAAGTGCGGAGCCACAACACCCGCCTGATAACAACTGCAAAAACAGACATTTTTGACAGCATGGGAAGCAGGTCCAATGCAGTATCGCATAGGTAGTGGAGACCTTCTTCCAAGTGTTGTGCTCGTTGCACCTCAGCCTGCGCACACTCACAAGTCAAACCAGAGTGTAATGTGGTAGCGCACTCGAGAAGAGATTGCGCCGCCATAGCAGCTGCCAGAGCTGGACGCATGGCTGACCCGGCCAACAAGAACAGTGCTTTAGACACTGCCTCCGTGCGGCGATCGGCCGCCTCTTTAAAAGAGGGAGACGCCTCCAAGGGAATGGTCATTGCCTTATTCAGGCGGGCCACCGGTGGGTCCACTGCTGGGGAAGCCCACCTCTTAGTGAAACTATCCTGAAAGGGGTAACGAACAGCAAAGCGTTTGGGCAAAGCAAAGGAATTTTGCGGCCGCAGTCATTCCTTGAACACCGCTTGCTCAAAAACCTGATCATGCTTGGTCAAGCCGCATAGACTCGCGAATATCAGTGATCAGAGCAGCCACTATCGTTTTGTCGCGCGATAATGAAGCCCCCTGATCATCTTCACTGACTGAGGGTATCAGTTCACCCTCTGATAGCTCCACGGGGGTTACCGGGAACACCGAGGCGCTCTCTGGTCCCGAATCCTCCCCCGAAGAATGACGTGGGGGCAGGCGTTTTTTGGGGCCCCCCGGAGTCGGGTCCGAACCCGCCCGGGGAAAGAATTCACCAAATACTGCCCTCAGCTGTTCCAAGGACACCAGGGACCCCGGCGTGGATTGTTGCTCCGCAGGTACCCCTGCCATAGCACTGCCAACCTCTGACATCCCAGACTTCCGGCACCCCCACTGTGTGACCACCACTTCTACCCCACCAATCAGCCAGGGAGACCCGGAAGGATTGTACCCACTGCTACCAGCACCCAGGGAGAGCCAGCTATACTTGCTGTTTTTGATGCCTCAGCGCTGTGACCGGAAAGAGCAATGAAAAACACTCCACTTCAAGAGCCTGCACCACCACGTCTGTCAGCCACGCTGTCCAAGCGAAAACGGAAGTGCCTCTGCCGCTTTTATCACTTCCCCGTATTACCGAGAAAAAACACTGGGGGCCGCCAGAGGACAGGCTGAAACCACATGGGCTACAGGAAAATGGCCGCTGCCATCACAAACAAGCCGAGCTATGGCAAAATGGCGCTGTAGCGGTGATCCACCATGCAATGGCGGCGAATCGCCGAATACAATGCTCAAAACGGTCAGTGCGGGGTGCGGTACCGCGTGGGGGGGGGAACGGGAGATGACAACCCCAGATGCGTCCCCACTAATAAGCCCCCATTGGCCGGCTACCTCTGAAGCTGCCCAGGTGCCCACTCTCCGTGCCCCTAGGACGGAAGAGGAGTCCACTCACCGATCCAACGGGCGCAGCGGGTAGCCACCCGGAGCAGACTTTCCTCCCCACAGAGAGGAATGCTGCTGGCCAGGCCACTGTACGGGAACAAACCAGTCACTGGGCACAAGTGGGATCAGCCACTGGCCACCCGCACGGAACGGGCACTATGCAGCGTGACCCCGCCAAGGCTAAGGGTAGCTTGCACAGACGTTGGCCGGACTGGGGAAAGTTTTTGGATTCTAGATATCCTCTATACCACCAGCCGGCTTCTTGATAGTCTTCATCAGAAAAAACCTCAGAAGAACGCAGATCCCATAGGGAACCAGGTCTAACTCCTTGCACTAGGCAATAAAAACTGATATGCTATTGTCTAGCAGGGGGTTATATGCTAAGGTGAGGACGGCCTCCTGGGAGGGGCCAACCTATGCTTTTGTTTTTCTTTGCCTAGTCTACTCTTAGTAATATGAGCATAAACCCATGTGTTATAAGAAGGGCTGCGTCTGTCAGTGAACGTAAGAGAAAAATACTCATCAGTGTCACCTATCAGTGCCACCTATCAGTGCCCATCAGTGCTGCCTATCAGTGCCCATCAGTGCCACCTATCAGTGTCGCCTATGTGTGCAGCTTTATCAGTGCCTCCTCATCAGTGCCACCTCATCAGTGCCCATCAGTGCCACCTATCAGTGCCCATCAGTGTCGCCTCATCAGTGCCCATCAGTGCAGCCTATCAGTGCTCATTAGTGCAGCCCCATCAGCGCACATCAGTGAAGGAGAAAAATCACCTGTTTGCAAAATGTTATAACAAACTATGAAAAATGTTTATTTATTTAACCACTTCAGCCCCGGAAGGATTTGCTGCTTTAGGACCGGAGCCCTTTTTGCGATTCGGAGATGCGCTGCTTTAACTGACAATTGCGCGGTCGTGCGACGTTGTACCCAAACGAAATTTGCGTCCTTTTTTTCCCACAAATAGAGCTTTCTTTTGGTGGTATTTGATCCCCTCTGCGTCATTTCTGAGTGCCGCTATAAACAAAAGAAGAGCGACCATTTTGCAAAAAAACCCAAATTTCTTACTTTTTGCTAAAATACAAATCCAAAAAAAAATATAAAAAAACATTTTTTTCACCGTTTTTGGCCGATTTATATTCTTCCTCATATTTGCGATAAAAAAAAAATCGCAATCGGCGTTTATTGATTGGTTTGCGCAAAAGTGGTCGCGTTTACGGATGATGAGAATTAATTTTTGGGGTTTTTATTATTTTTTTTTTTTTTTACTAGTAATGGCGGCGATCTGCGATTTTTAGCGGTACTGCGATATTTCAGCAGACATGTCGGACTATTTTGACACTTTTTTGGGACCATTGGCATTTATACAGCGATCAGTGCTATAAAAATGCACTGATTACTGTGTAAATGCCATTGGCAGTGAAGGGGTTAACCTGCAGGGGGCGCTCTAAAGGTTAACTGTGTTCCCTGGGCGTGTTCTTACTGTAGGGGGACTTGCCTAGCTGGGGAAGGGAAGTGGTCACAGCCTTCGTATACAGGAAGGCTGTGATCACATCCCTTCCCCCTCACACAGAGCGGAGGTCCGTGTTTACATACACGGACCTCCGCTCCTTCGCTCCGGGGGGGCCATCGCGGGTAGTCGGCGGCAATCGAAGCCGCCGCACCCGCTCCCTGGCCCTCCCCGAACACAGTGAGCGCGCGGGCGCGCCTCTGGTCCCCCTTCCCTACACTAGTGTCGGAAGGACATATGCTTCCGACACTGGTGAAGGGAAGGGGTCGATCCGTTCAGGGGGATGTCATTCTTGTGCGGGTCCCTTGTGTCAATTGGAAATCTCGCGGGGGACGTCCAATTGGGGAAGTGACGGTTACCGTAAATGTGTCATTAGTCA
>BLSH010149993.1:177450-209832 GCA_018402905.1 Glandirana rugosa | reverse complement strand
CAACACGAGTCTAAATCTTGTAACTACGGAGCGAAGTCCGAGAGTAACGTGTCGTACGTTTGGTGAGTACAGAACAGCAGTCGTGTAACAGACTTCTTGACGGTACGACCCCTTGCGGAAACTCGACGGAAACCACACGATCCAGGGACCCACGCCACCCATCATCGTCCACATGACAGATCCCCTGCCAGCTAGGCGAAAACGTTGGACGAAGGAGAAAACGACACGACATGGAATCAAGGTCATGCAAGTGACGTGTGCAGTCTGGAGGAAGAGGTGGTGGTCGCACAGAGGCACCAGCACAGCAAAAGAGGAAGCAGGTTGCAAAAGCGGATCGACCGTCCCCTAGACAGTACACCTGCTACTACCCACCGCACCCAGGGACCTAGCACACCAAAGGCAGCTCAAAGGCGTTCCCCAGCATGGCAGTTCTTCAGACAATGTGCTGACGACAAGACATGAGTGGTTTGCATGCTGTGCAATGAGAGCCTGAAGCGAGGCATCAATGTTCTAAATCTGAGCACAACCTGCATGACCAGGCATCTACATGCAAAGCACGAGCTGCAGTGGAATAAGCACCTCAAAATCCAAGAAAGGTCTCGGGCTCCTCCTGCTTCCTCTTCTGTTGCTGCCTCGGCCTCTTCCTCCACCTCTACAGTGCCAGTGTCATCTGCCACCCAGCAAACAGACGATGTGACAGTAATGCCACCGTGTCCGCCATCGTCCCCAAGAATTTCCACACGGTCCCATGGAAGCTAACAGCTGTCCATCTCCCAAACACTGCAGAGAAAGAGGAAGTGCCCCCCTACCTACTCGCAATCCCTGGCCCTGAATGCCAGCATTTCAAAATTCCTGGCCTTTAAAATGCTGTCATTCCGTCTGATGGACAGTTTTAAAAACCTGATGGCGGTGTCTGTTCCACAGTACGTGGTTCCCAGCCGCCACTACTTTCTCAGACGAGCCATCCCTTCCCTGCACAAACAAGTCGGGGACAAGATCAAGTGTGCACTGCGCGATGCCATCTGTGGCAAGGTCCACATAACCACTGATACATGGAACAGTAAGCACGGGCAGGGACGCTATATCTCGCTAACTGCACACTGGGCAAATGTAGTGGTGGGTGGGCCTGAAGTGGCTAGCCTTTTGGCGCATGTCCTTTCGCCACCGAGGATTGCAGGGCATTTCTCTTTGCCTCCTGTTGCCTCCTCCTCCTACTCCGCTTCCTCCTCCTCTACCACCTCCTCATCCGGTCAGCGTAACACCTTCACCACCAACTTCAGCACATCCAGGGGGAAATGACAGCAGGCTGTTTTAAAACTGATATGTTTAGGGGATAAACCCCACACTGCGCAGCAGCTGTGGATGGGCATTGAACAACAGACCGATGAATGGTTGTTGCCACTGAGCCTCAAGCCCGGCCTGGTGGTGTGTGATAATGGGCGAGTTCCTGCAACAGCATAGGCCAGGTAAAAAAATTTCAAGCCAGGGCACAGTTCTGGAGGATGAGGAGGACGAAGATGATGATGAGGAGGAGGAGGAACCATGTTCACAGCAGGGTGGCACCCTGCTGCAGCTCGTAGGCATCGCTGGAGCGTGGCTGGGGGGGATACGGAGGACACAGATGATACACCTCCCACAGAGTACAGCTTGTCTTTGCCTCTGGGCAGCCTGGCACACATGAGGGACTACATGCTGCAGTGCCTGCTCAACGACAGCCGAATTTCCCACATTTTAACTTGTGCTGATTACTGGGTGGCCACCCTGCTGGATCCCCATTACAAGGACAACATGCCATCCTTAATTCCCTCACTCGAGCGTGATCGGAAGTTGCGCGACTATCAGCGCACGCTGGTAGACGCGCTGCTGAGGGCAGTCCCAAATAACACCGGGGGCTCAGTGGAAGCACAAGGCGAAGGCAGAGGAGGAGGAAGAGGTTGCCAACGCAGCTGTGGCACCGCCAGCACCTCAGAAGGCAAGGTTAGCATGGCCAAAATGTGGAAAAGCTTTGTCAACAGCACGCCACAACAAACAGCACCACCAGCTGATAGGCAACATCTTAGCAGGAGGCAGCATTTCAGCAACATGGTGGAACAGTATGTGTGCACATGCCTACACGTACTGACTGATGGGTCTGCCCCATTCAACTTCTGGGTCTCCAAATTGGGCACATGGTCTGAGCTTGCCCTTTATGCCTTGGAGGTGCTGGCCTGCCCTGCAGATAGTGTATTGTCTGAACGTATGTTTAGCATGGCAGGGGGGTGTTATCACAGACAAGTGCAGCCGCCTGTCCATAGCCAACGTGGGCAAGCTAACATTTATTAAAATGAACCAGGCATGGATCCCACAAGACTTGTCTGTACCTTGTGCAGAATAGACATTTAGACCGGCCTCACACAGCCTGTCTCAATATTTTGGGGGCTACCCCAATTAGAAAAAAAAACAAACAAACAAAAAACAGTGTTGGCTACCTCCTCCTCCTCCACCGGCACTTCCACCTACACTGCCATGGTCGCCGCCTCCTCAACCTCTAGGCTCCTACTCCACATCCACCTCCTCCTCCAATTTTTTTTTTTATGTGATTTTAAGTTATTTCCCTATCCACATTTGTTTGCAGGGCACTTGTCCTACTCTTACCCCCATTTTGCTCCCTTTTGCAGCCCTCTAGCCCTTTCCAGGACTGTTTTAGAGCCATTTTTGTGCCCAAAAGTTTGGGTCACCATTGACTTCAATGGGGTTCGGGGTCAAGTTCGGTGCTGAACCCAAACTTTTTTGCGAAGTTCGGTCGAACCCGACGAACCCGAACATCCAGGTGTCCACTCAACTCTAATTTCTAGCTTTTGCTCATTGTGTATTCGGGAACCTTTATCTTACCTCGCTGTGCTAGAGATTTTAGACCACCCCCCCTTTTTTCTTCTTTATTTGTTTTTGTTTCTTTCTCTTTTTATCATCAAACAGTTAAAACGTCTTGAGGATTTGTAATGGTGTTTTGTTATTTTTTTTTATAAATGGTTAACATAAATAAAGATTACATAAAAATATAAAACAGGGACACCGCATCTCACCATATAACAGGGAGTGCTTGAACAAGAACCTTCATGGTCGGGTTGGCAAGTATCATTACACTGAAGATTTAAAAAAAATAAATACATTTGAAAATATATTAGTAAAGATATACGGTATATATATTGAATTTATTGAAGATAAATCAAAACCTGGATCTACATTTCCCTTTCAATAAAGGATTACAACGTACAAGGGGTCCTGTAAAATTTTCCAGGCTAATTTTGTGGGTCTTGGCCTTAAGCACTGCTGCTTTAGAGGAAAGGCTCTTTGGTTGTGTTCCATAAGCTGCCTGAGTATCCTATTTTTAATTCTAAAACAAAAAAAAAATCCAAAAAGGTACAACTTCCATAACAGTAAATGAGCATATAGTTAACTAAAAATATTGATTGTAGAGGTCTTCATTCTGAATAGATTTACAGCAAAGAGGGTGTTTCACAGACTGCTATTAATTAATATATCCAATTACTTTGAGAATGCTATTAGTGTTCTATGCTTTGAGCTAATGCATTAAACTGCTGTTTGTTTAGCGGGTTAAAGTACTGGAGAGTGGACAAGTACAGTAATGAGTCATTCTAGGCAGTAGTGTGTAATGATTACTCACACGGAGCCAGATACAGATCCACTTTAACAAGCGCTGGACAAGTGCTCCTCATTTATATGCTTAAGTGCTGATCAAGGTAGAGGTTGACAGTGCTGATCTTTTCCTCCACTTTTAAGCAGTTCTGCCTCTATTTAGTACATACTTAATCTTTATCAAAGTAAGTTACAGCACAGACTACACTAAAAAGGAGTGCAGTTCATTTTATAGGCTTTAAAGCCAATACATGATGTCAGACTCCATTAAACTCTCAGAGCTGGCTAGTTATTCTGTATTTAATACTTATTCAAGATTGTAGAAAACTGACCTCCTTTAATACATAGACTGAGCACAGCATGGTGAAAATGGGAAAACAGGTAAGCACAGTTTTGATTATATACACACAGTATCTCACATAAGTGAGTATACCCTCACATTTTTGTAAATATTTTATTATAGCTTTTCATGTGACAACACTGTAGAAATTACACTTTGCTACAATGTAAAGTAGTGAGTGTACAGCTTGTATAGCTGTAAATGTGCTGTTCCCTCAAAATAACTCAACACACAGCCATTAATGTCTAAACTGCTGGCAACAAAAGTGAGTACACCCCTAAGTAAAAATGTCCAAATTGGGCCGAAGTGTCAATATTTTGTGTGGCCACCATTATTTTCCAGCACTGCCTTAACCAGCTTGGACATGGAGTTCACCAGAGCTTCACAGGTTGCCACTGGAGTCCTCTTCCACTCCTCCATGACAACGTCACAGACTGCCCTCCTCTACCTTCTGTTTGAAGATGCTCCACAGATGTTCCATAGGGCTTAGGTCTGGAGACATGCTTGTCCAGTCCATCACCTTTACCCTCAGCTTCTATAGCAAGGCACTGGTCATCTTGGAGGTGTGTTTGGGGCTATCATGTTGGAATACTGCCCTGCGGCCCAGTCTCCGAAGGGAGGGGATCATGCTCTGCTTCAGTATGTCACAGTACATGTTGACATTCATGGTTCCCTCAATGTCCTGTAGCTCTCCAGTGCCAGCAGCACACATGCAGCCCCAGACTATGACACTCCCAGCACCATGCTTGACTGTAGGCAAGACACACTTGTCTTTGTAGTCCTCACCTGGTTGCCGCCACCACACACTCTTGACACATCTGAACCAAATAAGTTTATCTTGGTCTCATCAGACCACAGGACATGGTTCCAGTAATCCATGTCCTTAGTCTGCTTGTCTTCAGCAAACTGTTTGTGGGCTTTCCTAGCGCATCATCTTTAGAAGAAGCTTCCGTCTGGGAAGACAGCAATGCAGACCAATTTGATGCAGAGTGCGGTGTATGGTCTGAGCACTGACAGGCTGACCCCCCCACCCCTTCAACCTCTGCAGCAATGCTGGCAGCACTCATACGTCTATTTCCCAAAGACAACCTCTGAATATAACGCTGAGTACGTGCACTCAACTTCTTTGGTCGACCATGGTGAGGCCTGGTCTGAGTGGAACCTGTCCTGTTAAACCGCTGTATGGTCTTAGCCACCGTGCTGCAGCTCCGTTCCAGGGTCTTGGCAGTCTTCTTATAGCCTAGGCCATCTTTATGTAGAGCAACAATTCTTTTTTCAGATCCTCAGAGTTCTTTGCCATGAGGTGCCATGTTGAACTTCCAGTGACCAGTATGAGAGAGTGAGAGCGATAACACCAAATTTAAAACACCAGCTCCCCATTGACACCTGAGACTTTGTAACACTAACAAGTAACATGACACCGGGAAGGGAAAATGGCTAATTGGGCACAATTTGGACATTTTCATGTAGGGGTGTACTCACTTTTGTTGCCAGCGGTTTAGACATTAATGGCTGCGTGTTGAGTTATTTTGAGGGGACGAAAATGTACACTGTTATACAAGCTGTACACTCACTACTCACTGTAGCAAAGTGTCATTTCTTCAGTGTTGTCACATGAAAAGATATAATAAAATATTTACGAAAATGTGAGGGGTGTACTCACTTTTGTGAGATACTGTGTGAATATATATATATAGATAGATAGATAGATAGATAGATAGATAGATAGATAGATAGATAGATAGATAGATAGATAGATAGATAGATTATTTATTTTACCTGGTATCCACCTACTTCTAAGATTTACATGGCCTTGCCAGACTGGACACTCAGCTTGGGGACATTTCTCTTATGCAGTTAAGGTCACATTACCACCTCCAGTCTGTGACTGATTGAACAATGAAGCATGTCCTTTGATCCTGATTTAATACTCTCTCTCCCAAGAGCGATGCTGTTCAGGGAATTATAAGAACATACCTCCCAACAGTCCTGTGTGTGGGACTGTCTCACTTTGTAACCCTAGCCCCACAGTCCTTTGGACCTACTGTTTGTCCTGCAAAAACCTGTATTAATACAGCTGCACATGGCTTTTATCATGGACAGCGGGCCCTAACCATCTGATCTACCTTCACTAGTCAGAGTTGTGTCCCTTTGTCCCAGCTGGAGGACTTACAGTACAGTGAGCCAGTGGCAGCAATGTGGAGCCATCTGGTATCAAAGCTTATGCACACCGACCTAAGGGAAAGGACTCAAAGTCACAGCATCTAAATGCAGAACTAGGGTGCTGGGCTGCAATGTCAACCTGGGTGGGTCTGTGCTTTATGTCCTGTTAGTTATTTGCCTGTTTCACCACTACAACTCGATGCTGAAGTTATAACATGCACTGGCTGCAGCAGTGCCAGGTGATGGGGCATGTAAAAGTAGCTGGAGCAATAGGTATTAAGTGCAGACTGCAGAGGATTGAAGTAGGGAAAGGGACACAGAACAGAGGGAAGTAGGACTGCAGCAGAGCCACCCTACATTAAGCGGGACTGTCTTTTAAATCTATTACTGCCTGGCTGTATCCAGATAGTGCCTAATTGATAGATGGGGCTGTTATCTTTATCTCCCATGATTCAAGCCTGATTGTTTACTCCTGTCTGCTATCAAAAGGAGTCAATAGGAGGGGAGGGACAATAGGGTCGGAGTAAGAATAGTTATGTTCTTCTATGTTCTTCTTTGGCCAACCAATCAGAGTTATATTGAAATTGGTGCATGCTGGGAAAGGGCATAGATATTTGAGGGCTGACATTGTGGGCTCTCTTCCCACCAGGCTTCAGTCTTGGGTGAGTATGTGTATTGTCTGCTACCCAGCTAGGGCTGAGCCTAGGAATGCCCTACATGTGCCTGATACAAGGTTTGGGACTAGGCCTGAATCTATATGCTTGTTTAGGAAAGATTCTGTTGCTAGTGGGTCCTGAAGACAAGGAACCTCACAGAGGAAAATTATGCCAGTAAATTGAGTGCCAGAGGTGACTCTGCTGCTGGAGGGTCCTGGAGACAAAGAACCTCACAGGGAGTGTCCTGGAGACAAGAGACTTCCAGAGAGGCTGGCGACTCATTTAGGAACATCTTGAAGGCACAGGAGAATTCTGAAGGTACAGGATGCTGGTCTCAACTAAAGGTTCAATGTCTCTGCTGAAGTGTTCAAAAGACTGGAGTCTTTATATGGAACTGTGCTAGGGTACCTGTAGCCCTGAACCCTAATTGTAAAATAAATCCATCTTCATTTATAAATGTGACTGACACCCAATTGTCTTACATTCCTCATTTCTTTTTTTTTTTTTAAGGTAAATTTTATTGATTTTACAGAGTTTTTTTGTACAGACATGGGTACAAAGGTACAGTGTACCAAACTGAACAAAATGGGGAAACAGAAACATACTGTAAGAGTTCAGTACATATATCACTGCTGTACAGAGCAAAAAGACTTGTTTTCGGATTTAAAGAAGAATTGTTTTGTCCAATGCTACCTTTTTTGGCATGTGTGCTGAAGGTCAAATTCTAGTGGATGGCTGCTGACAACCCAATTGTGTTCCCACAATGTAAACCACTAAAAAAAACAAATGTTACTGCGCCTATTCCCTCATACGTGTATAATAGTAAGTACAAATAATATCAAATAAACTTCCGTATAAAGTGCACTAGTGATAAACATAAACAATATAACTCCTCTAGGTGTCCCAATGGGTATAGAATTATATAAGATGATCTGTTTAACACATCCAATGTTATAACTGTGCAAGGTTATAATGTTTTCAGATTTCTTACAGTATGCAATTATATGATTCAATATATCAAGGCTTACTTGGGGAGTCAAGCCAATCTCAGTGGCTTATAACTGCATGGCATGACATACAAATTGTTAGGGTAGCCACGGACCTCATATGTTAGCTTATACATCGGGATAGCCTGGTCAATAAGTCTATGTCAGTGGTTAATGTGGGAGCAGTGTGTGATTTCCACTAAATAGACTAAGGTGTTGTGTGCAATTGGGGAGGGTCAAATGAATAGAGGAGAGATGTAGCTGCTCCAGGTGAGGTAAACCAGGGATCCAAGAGGCTGGGTGCTAGCCCTGGCTCACCACCATGAGAAATCCAACTTGAAAAAAAAGGCCGCACTCCAACACAGATCCAACAAGGATTTATTGATGGTCACAACTGACACCAAGACAAATGTACAGACAAAAGGTTGACACATTTCACACTTTGCTAGTGCTTTGAGGAAGCACTAGCAAAGTGTGAAACGCACCAACCTTTTGTCTGTACATTTGTCTTGGTGTCAGTTGTGACCATCAATAAATCCACATTAGATCTGTGTTGGAGTGCAAACGTTTTTTTTCAAGTTCAGTTGGGGAGGGTGTCATCATCTAAATATCCCAATAGACACCGGGAAGGGTTGCATATGTTGGACAGTTGGAGTTACATTCCCCATATCAGCTATGGACTCAGCCCTAGGGTGAAATGCTTGCCAACTTTGTTTCTAGGGGTCCTTAATATGCCTCTGGGGCTCAGGGGGTGATACATAAACATAGACTGTGTAGTGTATCATCGTATCTCCATAAAGTCTCAGAATCCATGGGGCTGTCTAGGAATTTTACCAATCAGTGTCCTGTGGACCTGGGCTGTATCCCACTACCAGCTGAGTGCTGCAATCCTCGTTCCTGCAACATTTAAAAATACGATTTTTGATTGCTGGTCAAGCCAAAGCTTTATACTTGAGTTACAGTACCTTATTTGTGATGATACAGCCATATGATTGGGTTTATGTTATTTTTGGAAAACCCATTTTCTTCTAGTAAAATTTCACACAGAGCTCTGTCATCACAGACATTGAAAGGAAGATCATACACCCTATACCTAAAACCGCACAGCCTTTTACAGAACAGTTTAAAAGATTATGGTTATCTAAACAATGTTATTGTAGGTAAAACACAAACAAGCACACCATTAGGAAGGATGTGTAAATATGAATTCTAAGGCAATGCCTAATCTGTACAAATAATATGACAAATATCTCGTTAGTTCAAGAATTAAGACCATCTCATAACATCTCTGACATCGTCTTCAATTTTTCCCTGATTGCTTTTAGAAATGTTGTTGTTGATTCTGCATGCAAAGCTTCTCTCCATGAGAAGCGCACACCTCCCGAGTTCATCACCACAATGACTGGGAGCTTCAGGATTAAGAGATCACTGGCGTGGTATTTACATCTTTTATAAACAAAATGGAAACAAAGCACTGTTTAACAACATTCGTTCTCATCAGGGTGACTTTGGTATTTTAAAAGTCCTAAAAATATTTTCACAAGGATGGCTTGTTGACTTTATCATGATGCACAGATGGGAAAAATCAAATTCAGAAACAGGGATTGTAGAGAAGATCTTGTGCGTTTGATGTTTATTTACCACTGGTGTAACATTACACAATGATGCGCAATGTGACTTTATACAATTATGTGTGTATTATTGCGTATTGCATCCCTGAGAAAAGGGTCAGGTGTGGTTCTGCTTGTAATAGGTGCATTGGCAGCTCGCTCCAAATGAATGGATGGCTTTTACAACATACCTGCACTGGAACAGTGTGAACCCAGCCTAAAGGAGATCTGTACTCAGAGATATTTGGGGTCTCCTGATGCTGAACTCTTCTTCTGAAAATGCTACTTCTGTGGTTGTTGCACTGATTTATTGGCTTCCTTACTTGGGAAGTGATTTAATAAAGCAAAGCCTCCCAACAATCATGGATTCTGTGGGACTGGCTTACTGTAGATGTTGACCAAAATTCCATGGTCCTGTGGTCCTAGGCATTGTCTTACTACACCTCACTTAATTCCATTGCCCAGATTTGCCATTCTCCTGCGCACAGGGACAACCCGCCTTCTAAAACCCACCTATATTACTACCTGCAGGTTTATGTATGTCATGATTTTGGCCACAGAAGGAGGAGTTAGAGAAGGCAGCAGTGAAGAGCAGAGCAGTGTTGGGACAGGACAGAGAGAACTGTCATGGCCTGCTCTACTTCTTTCTGAAGTCTGAAGTTAAAACATGCAGTAGTGCGGGTTTTATCTACTAAGTAGAGGTGATGAAGGAGTAGAGACTTGAGGGGAACGATCAATTTTAAAGTTGCCATATGGGTTTATATGGTGGTAGCTAATGCAGATAATGGCATTGGCTGAACTATTTGTGCCTCTAAATAAGCTTTCCAAAGGATCTGATTCATGGTGTAAAGATTATTGACAGACTCGACTCTGCGGTAACTGTTTTTCTGTGGTATCAATAACATGTTATAATTGTACTAGGGAAGTTATTTTCAATAAATCAGCAAAAAACTCAATTAGAAAGCTTGCACAGAATTTTTATTTGTAAAAATCTGGAGTAGTCATATCAAAACACTAAGTACACAAGGATAAAAATCCAGTATATTCAGAGGATATTACAAGAACAGAAATACTAATGCAAATGTTGTGGTTATTGAAGAGCATATTGAGATCTATTGAGATAACCTCAATAAAGATGCTTCAAAGCATTAATCAAAGCCAACATTTCCACCATAACGTCCCAGCCTATCAATCACTAGGTACAATGGGCTTAATATTGGTGCATCCAAGCAGTTTGACCAAAGTTTTTCAAATTTGCCTGGGCAGCCCCTGTGCTGGCATATGTATCGCTCCAACTGAAGGGTATCCCAAACCTGCTTAATCCATTTGGTTAATGTGGGTGGGTTTTTGGCCTTCCAGATGAGCTTACGGCTCGACATAGAGCTCTAAAAACAGCCTCTCTGGGAATTTCTGCCATTTCAAGAGAGTTCAAAATACTCAGGATACACTGTTTTGGGTCAACCTGTATATTGATTGTGCATATGTTATGTAAAGTGTTTACCAGTCCCACCCAGTAAAGATGTAACTAGTTCCCTGTGGCATTGACCACACAGAGGGTCCTGGACCATGCCCATTTTGAAAAGTTTTGAGGGGTGTAGTGGGAGCATAGCAAAATACTGTATATAGTTGGGGAAGCCTCTGTGGGTGATTGAGCGAATATGATAACACAGCCTGCAGGACTGTCTCTGTTACGTACCTGACGGTGGAGTCTGTCTTGTGCAGGGAACAACCGCTCTTGCGCACCCGATTCAAGGACCCCTGGTAGTGTAGACAGAGGCCCGAGAGTGCGGGATGGCACGAGGGCTGGATGGTCACAGATGTTGTAGTGAGATTCCAGCAGGTCGTGCAAACAGGAGAATGGTCGTACAAGCAGGGTTGGCAACGTGCAGGCAGAAAGGTACAAAAGGGGTTAGGCAAGCGGATCGTCAAGTTCAGGCAAGGTTCGTTAACGGGCGGGCAGCGGAGGTACAGAGGAGTAGACAAACGGATGGTCGTGGATAGCCGGGGTCGATGCAGGTAGCGGACAACAGGTCAAAGCAAGCCGGGTAGACAGGAAACAGGTGAAAACACAGGAACAGGTAGGGAGCTGAGGCTCACAGGTCTGGAACGCTGTAGAACAAGCAGCAACTTGGTGCAGTATGTCCAGGGTTTAAATAGGCACCATTTGGCGCCGTTTCCGGCGCGTGCGCGCGCACGGGCGCGCGCACGCGCACGGGAGCGCGCGAACGCGCACGGGAGCGCGCGAGCGCGCACGGATGCGCGCGCACCACCCGGAAACGGCCAGGAACACTGGCAAAGTCCTTTTTACTGACAGTCTCTCATTAATCCTTTATCAAGGTAGCAATATCAGCCTCCTATTTCTCAGCCTGTCTAGTGGGGAAACCCACAAGATAGGTGGTGAGCGGCATAGCATAACAGTGGGATATGAAACCTTTCAAAATTTCTCTGTGCTGCTTATAGTTAAAAATGAGGGTCGGGGACAGCCTCCACTCATAAATACTGCCTTGTGCTTTCACCGCATGGTGAAGCTGCATTTATTGGAAGTATATATGTTAGGGTAAAGAGAATTTTGTGCCGACCTGTAGGAAAGGTATTAGGGAGCTATTGGAAAATATTTGAGAGAGGTTAGTGAGTCCTCGTTCCTTCCATGTATTACTAAACTGTATTTTAGCTAATTCAATGCAGGTGTCATTTCCCCAGATTGGGCTGAACGTGCTGAAGCCAGTAACCTTCTGGATCTGCTTAAGTTTGTTCCAATTTTTTTGCATCAGAATGTATGGTGGGAGCAATTTGTTGGATTTACAAAAAGCAAGTGACTCCAGACCCGAAGGAATATCCTGTGCACACGTATTCTACAATAGGATTGATGGTGTGGAGTCCAATTTGGGGGAGGCAGATCCATCTAGCAGGGCCATACCACCTACCAGATGCTGTAGCTTGGCGACCAAGTAATATAGCCATGGATTGGGGACATCACCACAATCCTAAGATTGCTGAAGCCACTCTAATTTTATTCTAGGTGGACAGTTATGTCAAAGCAGGGACCTAAAGATAGAGCTCATGGCTATGAAGTTCTTCACTGGTATGACTACAGGAGAGTTTTGCAAAAAATAAAGTAACTGGGACATAAATATAATTTTAACAGGATTGGATTTCCCCTGGAACCCCATCTAAAGGCATTAGGACCGACTTGGTCCATTTAATTTTAAGTCCCAAGTAAATCACAAAAGTGGATATAGTTGACATAAACTCCTGCAAAGAGGAGGTGGTATCCCCCAATAGCAGTAGCATATCATCAGCGTAAGGCATCATTTTTCATGTAGTTCACCATATCAAAATCCAATGATACCCGGATTGGACCAGCACAGAGTGGCTAGAGGCAGTAACAAATAGCAGCATGGACAGAGGGCACCCTTGCCTACTCCCCCTGCCCAACTCAAAGGTAAGAGACATCCTACCAGCTTTCCTTATGACAGCATAAGACCAAATACACAGAAGCCAAACCCACGAGATGAAATTGTCCCCAAATCTGAACTTGGCCAAGACTGTCCAGAGGTACTGCCATTTGATGCTATCAAAGGCCTTGGTAGTGTTGAGGGACAACAGGACACTTTGTCATGGATTGTCCAGAGGTATTTGCATATTAGCAAATAATCGTTTAAGATTGATAGCAGTAGATTTTTGGGGCATGAACCCAGCCTGGTGCAGATGTATTATACTAGTTATTACTTTCTTGAGTGTGATGGCTAACACCTTCGCTAGGATTTTGATGTAGGTACATTTCGTGTGTTTTGATCTGGGTTGGGAGTGACTCCAAGAGCTGAGCCGACTCACAGGCAGCATCACTGAGACCTCCCACTTCTTTCCTGAACATTCTAGAATCTTCTGGAAAGGAAGGAGGAGAGGTGGAGTTGTCTGGGGTATTCTGAGGAGCCCTGAACAATCCCCAACTTGGATTGGCAGGGGGCAGGCCTCCTTATATACTCACTGTCAGCCCAGCTAGGGAGGAGTTGTTCTGAAAAGGAAGCTGGAGATGGAGTGGTAGGCTGTCGTGGCCTTGGAGGGAGCTCCCCAGTCTGGGGGGTGACCTTGGGCCTGGGCTCGGGTGTGGACAGACCCTCTAACAACACGGAGACATGCTGGAGAGGACTGGGAGCAAGCAGTCTGGGATGGGTGCAGAGCCAGTGGAATGGACTGTGATGGCATGGGCAGTATCTGAGAGAGAGGCAGCTGCAGCTGGGAGGGCCTGAATATGTGGTAATGGACTCAATAGTCATGTGGACAGCTAGTACTTGGACTACCTACTTTTCGCTACACCATAGGGGCCTGTGGTCCCTGCCTGTAAGGGGCAATTGCTTTGGGCCTGACTGAGCCAGTGTCAGGCCTACCTATCTTTCAATGCTAGCTGGTCCTGAATAGTAAGATGAAGAGTTGTGCTGGAGCTGGAAGTAAAGAGGTTGCATATACCTGAGGTGTATATAGTTTGGTCCCATATATCTTTTCTGCAATCAACTGGGCATCTCATGAATATCCTATCCCCATCCAAGTTTAAATCCTCTCAATAAAAATACAAAAACAAAGTTCAAGGACTGGTTTTCTGCCTCAGGGTGAATGAGAACTGCGTGCCTGGCTGGGCAGGGTGACGGACTAACCACAAAGCTCAGCAGCCCTTTCGGGGGTACCACTACACTTTGAAGGAGCGATATGGGCCTGTGCAAATTGGAATATGTTGGATGTTTAGCCGGTTTTAACAGAAGTACAATTGTGGTCCTGGACATAAAGGGTGGTATGCTCTGTGCTTGAAAATAGGATTTTAAAACATTAAAGGATAACCTCACCTTTAGAAAAAAATTCACTTTTTTTTGCAGGTTAAAAAAATGTGCATTTATTATTTTTTTTTCTAAGGAGCCTGCAGAGTATTGCACCCAGGATCAGCAGATTGCGGGTGCAATCTCAGGCTCAGGCAGACTCAGGCAGAAGATCAATGGAGGATGGATTGGGGAGAAAGGCTGCAGATGCTGGAACATGTTACAAGTTCTATCCTAAAAACAGGTGGACCATGTAACATGTTCCAAAGGTGAACTTTAAGCAGGAAAGGCAGCATGGAGCCAGCATACTGTCTGTAAACCATCATGCCCAGGTGCCTTATGATTGGGAAAAGAACCGGTCACCAGCTGCACCTCCTCTAAAGTAATTGGAGATTCTAGGTAACATCTAAGTGCCATGGACAGTATTGGAAGATCAATGCTTTAAAGATATTGAGTAAGAGAGCCCTTCGAGTACATGTGTTTAGAGAGTTATAGATCTGAGTTGTAGGGCACTAGCTCATCCATCACTTAGTCTAAGGTACTGACCAATTTTATATGCTTTTTTGATGCAGAAAAAAAAGTGCTGCGCTGCAAGTGCAGTGCTTTTTGTAAAATGCATCAAAAATGCATAACAAATGCAGCAAACCCCAGTACAGTGAAAAAAAACAGGAAAAAAGAAGAAAAAAAGCATCTGGAATGCATCCGAAAAGGCATCAAAAACACATGAAAAAAGTACTGGAATGCATCAGAAAAGTGTTAAAAACGCACATGGAGAAACACATCTGGAACGGATCTGGAGGAAATTTTTGTGGGTAAATGGGCACTTAATGAATGATAAAGAAAACCTTTGATCTGGTCACTGAAATCTGTTGATTTTGATGGGCTATTGGGCTAGTGGTACCTTATGATGGGACCTGCATTGGCCCTGGGTCTGTAAGGATGGCACCTGGACCATTAGGTCCAGGGCAGCTGCCCATTTTTGCCTCTATGGTTAAGATGGCCCTACTAACAGGTGTGCATAAGAGTGTGTCTATAGTCAAAACATTTTTAAGAGTAATGAACAGTGCAAGCTTTTAACAGGTGTGTATTGCTGTTGGTGTCCCTGATAGGGGCATTCACTTTCTCCTTTTTGTTCTAGTTATCACTATACTAAGAAGTCCAAACTTTTATCACTGTCCCCAGAACAGTAGGTGAGAGGGATAGCTGTTGCGGTCATTACTTCTTTCTTTTTGGAGAAGTTCCATCTCACTTCCTGTTGTGTCTTCAGGACAGGAAGCAAAAGGAAATCTCCCAAACAGGATGCACAAAAAAACCTAACAAGGCATTTTAACTCTTTCCTGCTCAAACCTAATTTAAATATACTCTAGCTCCAACTCAGAAGGGGGCCGGTTAGACTGAAGCTTCCACAGTGTGCCTTCTGTGCAACTTGCTGCTCAGGAAGAGGTCACCAGAGACAGTAACCTTTATCTATCAGTAAGGTTCCCTTTAAAGCTGGCCATAGAAGAATCTGTTTCTTTTTCCATTCAGCCAGCGTGCTGACTGATAAAAATATACAAGCTGATTCCTCAATCTACACAATCGAGGTGGAAAATCCTTCCCACCGGGACATTGTATTTTGACAGTAGGGACTCTATGCTGTAAGAATACACTGATCAGCAGATGCAGCCCATTGGCTGAAACGATCAATCAAGAAAAACTTTCCAACAAACCCATTCAACAGAATTTGATCGTACTGGCCTGTACACCTGGTACAAAAACTGTTATGACAGCCTATCGTACAATAATACGACTGTTAGTACACTCCATTCGAAACCCGATTTTCAATTATCATCCAACAGAAGTTGTATGAGCAAACTAGAAAACTTTTGTCTGCCGACAAGGCGTCGTCCGATTTTCGGCTTGTGTGTACAGAAGTTGGACAAACAAAAGTTGTAAGTACAAACATGCTTGCTGGGAATCCAGGAAGTGTTTGGTCGTGTAAACCTGTGTCCATAATTCACAATTCACATTCACCTGAACTTCCTCTTTATAAGCTCGTAACACGTCACTACGTTTGGCTTTGTCGAATGATAATTTGACTACCGGCAGTATGATAGACAAAATCACGGACAGCTGATTTTGGGAAAAGTTGGAGGTGCGGTTGTATAACAATCGCATTGGGTGTAGGAGGCTTTAGATTGACTTCTGTTGAGTGGGAGTGGCCACCCATGGATCAAAATTCGACCGGTTCCTGGTGAACCGACTGAATTTTGATCCAGCTATGGCCAGCTTTAGATAGACAAAGCAATAAATATAAATATATATATATACAGTATATATATATATATATATATATATATATATATATATATATATATATATAAACCTCAGATATATGCTCTCTGTCCTTTGCATTTAAGGTTCAGATGAATCCTGAAATTACCCTATTCTGAGAAAATAGAGGAGATGTGGGGAGAGGAACCAGTCCAATACAAGCATTGGAGTTGTATTTTAGTTTAACCTGAAAAAACCTTTTTATCCTATTCTTTTCATAAATATGCTTATCAAAACTTGTTTCAAAACAGAAGAAAAAATTGATTTAATCTTTTTGTGGAGCTAAAAGTACAATTCTGTATCCTCTGAAATTACTTAGCCATTTGGTTTAAATTCTTTCATTACAACTGTCAAGTAAAACTTTGGATAGCTTGGCTGATGGATTACAAGTAAGAGGAGACATGCTTTGAAATTTCCCTTAAAACCCCTTGTAAACTGAAAGATTATATGTAATTGCAACAAAATGCCATCTCCTAGTTTGTTTTCCAGCTGTAATGTCCAGCCTGACTACCACAAGTAAACATGTTTATGGGTTAGTGGATTGTACAATAATTGGTTTTGAGTTTAATTCAAATCACTTTACCAATAAAAGTTCTGAAAGATAAGGCGATATTAGCTTGACTAGGCATGTCAGATGCAAAGAACAAAGAAAAGGCCATTGTCAGTGTAAAGCCGGGTACACACTATCCGTTTTTTTTCCCTTCAACCCCATGGGTTGAAGGGAAAAAAAACCTGTCAGCTCCAGTTGGAGCTGCTGTACTAACCATGTGATGTTAGTTCAGCAATCTCCCCCGCTGATTGTGTTCTGACAGGGGGATGGCCCCCACCCGAACACTCAGATCAGCGCTATCTGCCATTGGTTGAGAGCACTGATTGGGAGTCGGTCGGATGCTGGTTTTCCAGCATGCTCGTTCAACAAAAGCCGGCAGTTTGGACAGACCAACATACACATGGGCCAAATGTAGGATGTTTTTTTTGAACCAGCCATTGTCTCCCGACATTCGGCCCATGTGTGCCCGGCTTAAGGCTACTACCCACTGCCACTGTGTACAGTCCCTCATTGAGATCAATTAGAACAGCTGGCTGTACATTGTTTTGCCCCTGGGTTTGCATGAAGCACCCTCATGCATGAAGGGCATACATCAGTGCTCATGCAAGTGCTTTATGCCCTTAATGCACAACAGCATACAGGCTTCTCTTCTACAGCGCCGTATTGAGAGCATCATGGACTTGGTGCTAAGGATTTTGGGGGGCCTTTTTTGGGAATAAATAAAATAAAAACACAAACATTTTTGTTAAAATAAATTGATTATTAAAACAAATGAACTTAAATAGAGAGGGGGTAAAGGCGGGTGAGGGGGGGGGGGTGAGATTGCGTTGGTGAGAGAAAGAGGGGGGAGTGAAAGAGAGGGGGGTGAAAGAGAGGGGGGTGAAAGAGAGGGGGTAAAAGATGGGGGAAGAGAGAGGGTGTCTCTGGGTAGCTTAAGAAGAGTAATAATGCCACCTGCCACCCACAATTTACATATCAATGGTACCTGCCACCCACGATTTACATATCAATAAGACCTGCCGCCCCGTAATTTATGTATCAATGCTGTCTCCTACCCATGATTTACATTTCAATACAGCCCATGATTTTCATATCAGTCATCAGTCATTAGTGACTCACTGGGCTGGGCCTATCTCAAGGTAGGGGCTTAAAGCTACAGCTCCAATAGCCCCTATGTTAATCCAGCCCTGCTCTTCTAATGTATCTCAATGGATGGTTGCATGCTGCAGTCTTGAGAATGTCATTACACAAGCTCTGCATGCGGTACAGCCCCTGTATGACCGTGGGCATGAACCCTTATGAGTAGAGTTGATCGAACCTCTGGAAGTTCGGGTTCTGCAGGTTCGGCCGAACTTCGGGACAAAGTCCGGGTTCGGATCCGGACTTGACCCGAACTTTGGCTGTAACAAAGTCCTGGAAAGTCCTAGAGGTCTGCAAAAGGAAGGAAAATGAGGGTAACTTAAAATAATTTTTAACCTAAAATCACATTAAAAAAATCAAAAATGGAGGTGGATGTGGAGTTGGAGGTTGAGGAGGCGGTGAATAGGCTTTTCCCACACACTTTGAAGATGATTTTAGAACAGTAATATGGCTCTATGCCCCGCAATAGGCTTTTCCCACACACTTTGAAGATGATTTTAGAACAGTAATATGGCTCTATGCAGCTGAAATAGGCTTTTCCCACACACTTTGAAGATGACTTTAGAACAGTAATATGGCTCTATGCGGCTGAAATAGGCTTTTCCCACACACTTTGACAATAATTTTAGAACAATAATATGGCTCTATGCGGCTGAAATAGGCTTTTCCCACACACTTTGAAGATGATTTTAGAACAGTAATCTTTCCCTTAAAGCAACAGCTGGAACCTTTCCCTGTACAACTTGATGATGATTTTAGAAGAATAATCTTTCCCTTAAAGCAACAGACTCTACCTAGTCCAGTCAGATCGTTCTGTGCAATCTGTCCCTCAAAGCAGCAGTACTAGTATCTCTCCCTAGTCCACAATCAGATCATTCAGTAATGCAGGATGAGATGTTCTGCAATCTGTCCCTCACAGAGCCAGCAGCATCCTCTCCCTAAACTATCCTGAGAGCATATGACATGCAGCACGGTGACTCCAGCCCCATATAGAGGCTGGGTCACATGGTGCACTGGCCAATCACAGCCATTCCATTAGTAGGCATGGCTGTGATGGCTTTTAGGGAAAACCAGTGAAACACTTGTTGATTGGCTGCCCTTGGCAGCTTTTCAACACGTGGAATAAAATACCAGAACCCCGGACCCGAACCCAGATTTTTTTGAAAAGTCCGGGTTCGAGTTCGGGTCACCCAAAAGTTCGGTACAGACCCGAACTTTACAGTTCGGGTTCGCTCAACTCTACTTATGACAAAAACACATGTAATAGAAACAAGCAGTGATATATTGTATTTATAAGATGCTGAGGCTAAAGATAAGGAGCTACTGCACCGCTATCTTATTTAATCAGGTGGAGACTGAGTGGAAATGTATCTGTAAGGCCTTGTACACACAGACTTCAGCTTGTATAAGAGTAATACGTAGAGCAACTATTTACAAAGCAGCTTTCTTGAAGCCTTTAAAGCACTCTATAGTTCCAATTTGGGATATAAAACACAGATCATAATGAGAGTGCTAATCCATCCCGTAAAACAAGCTGTTGGCACAATTTAGCAGACTTTCAATTAGTAATGCTGAAGCTTTCGGAAAGCCCAAAAGGACTTCTGTCATGATCTGTTTTTAAAGACCAATTAAAGCCACATAAGGAGTTAAGCAGTCAGACAGACTTTGTACTAACAACTTCCATTTCATAGCATTACCTGGCACCTAAAAAAAGTCATCAAAGTACACAGGGCAAGTGTAGTACGTCTTGTCTTTTTGCCCCACCACCACTCCCCCTTGCATTCGCTGGCAATTCTCAGTTGCCAAAGTGGCAGGCAGGGGTTGCTGTGCTATTACAGCTGCTGCTGTCAAAAACGTACCTTCTGACCAGTGGTGGCTGGTGGTATTTTTTTGGGGGGGGGGCGGCAAACAGTGCACAGCCAGCCACCCTCCCGGTCGGGTCACCGGCACATCCCCCCTGGTCGGTCACTCACCCAGCCGCAACACTTACCCTGGGCTTCCCTCCGGGCAATGGATGGGTGCTGGCTAGCTTCCGCTGCTTCACTTCTCCTCGCGTCCCCTCCCTCCTCCTTCCGGTGGCCAGCGTAGTGTCTCCTTTCGGCCAATCGGGAAGTGGGTCTCAGAAGTGCTTCCTGATTTGTTGGGAGGAAATTAGTGTGACAGTAGTGAATATCCATGCGCTAGTGTCACACAGCTGGGTGGGCTCGGAGCGCAGTGCTCTGTGCCCCGAGCCCACCCTATTTTGAAGCCTATTAGAGCCTCTGGCTCTAATCAGGTACTTAAAAAAAAATACCCCCTCCATTGGAATCCATGCATCCGGCAACCTGTATGTGGATCAGGGGGCCAGACACATAGATGGGGGGGGCGGCGCCCATACGTACTTATGGATGGGCCGCCACTGTTTTTGACACAGTGTATATAAACACTGTTGACACACAAGATAGAGAAATACAAAGTAACATTATCTGCAGATCGTAGGAGTGAGCTAAATCTGTAGATGATGGCAGTTAAAGTGGGAACTAAAGGCACAACGTTTTTTTCGTTTAGTTTGGATAGAGTGGAGAGGGATTAGAACACCTGTCAAGTTTGTATTGCTGTCTGTGCCCCATGTTAGGGGCTCCCCTCTTTTTGTGCTGTTTACCATTATTATTGAAAGTGAAAGTAAAAGAAAATCCCAAATTTTGGGTTGAGGGCAAAACACTAACAAAGGGGAAATTTTCCAATGGAGACACAAGTTCTGGTAACACATTGGGATTTCCTCACATTGCAGATATTTTGTCTCACTTCCTGTTTTGGCTATGGGACAGGAAGTGAAGGGAAATTTCCCCAAGGGGACACAGATGGCAAAAAAGGGGAGGGGTTATAACTCTCCCTTATTCTATCCAAAATGAAAAAAAAAAAACGTTTTGCCTTTAGTTATACTTTAAATCACATTTTTTTTTTAAAAAAATGCGTTTTTATTCAACCCCCTATTAACCCTTAAGGAATGTAGCCGGAAACTCCAGAATCCAAGCATAACGTTTTTGAGTCTTAGTCAGACAACAAGGTTAACCACTTCAGCCCCGGAAGGATTTACCCCCTTCTTGACCAGAGCACTTTTTGCGATACAGCAGCACGTCACTTTATCTGGCAATTGTGCGGCCGTGCCTCGTTGTACCCAAACAAAATTAATTTTTTTCCCACAAATAGAGCTTTCTTTTGGTGGTATTTGATCACATCTGCGGTTTTTATTTTTTGTGCTATAAACAAACAAAGAGCGACAATTTTGAAAAAAGAACAATTTTTTTTTACTTTTTACTGTTTGCTATAATAATATAATATAATAGACGTACATTGATTGGGTTGCACAAAAGTTATAGCGTCTACAAACTATGGGAATCAATTCATGGTGTTTTTATTTATTTTAATTTTTTTACTGGTAATGGTGGCGATCTGCGATTTTTTATTGGGACTGCGATATTGTGGTGGACAGATTGGACATCTTTGACAGTTTTTTGGGACCAATAACAATACAGGGTACAGGGTTCCGTAGATCTCTGTTATGTCCCTGACAGAATGGGGAACCGCCATGTTTACATTGGCGGTTACCTGTTCTGTCTCTCTATTAGGTGATTGTGGGTCGCCAGCAGACATTGAGTCCGTCCGACCCGCGGGCACGCTCATGCAGCATGCGGCGGGCATTAGGGCGCTCCGCCGGCGGCTGTGAGGGTGAGCGGGGAGCGCGCAAAGGGGCGAATGTCCGTGCACATCTCCCTGGCAATTCAGGTCCACACTGTAGCCGTCTTTCAGCTATAGCGTGGATGTGTAGTGGTTAATGAAAAAAAAACACACACAAAAAAAAAATTAAAAGATACAAAAAAAATAAAATGGCCAGACTCAATGGACTACTCAGTCTTTTTCTGCCATCACTTTTCTATGTTACTTTAATGCTACATATACAGTAGGTGAGGTTAAAAAATGGCTTACATTTTTAGGCACAAAGCCTTGGTCACAGCACATTTACATATGGAAAACAAGACATGTATAGACATTACACACCGTGTGTAGTGTCTATATATGTCTCGTTTTCCATGCGTAAAATGTGCTGGGACCAAGGCTTTGTGCCGGAATGCGTTGGATTCAGTGTGCGGCTGTCCAGCCTTCATCCTTTCAGCCGTCTATGTGCACTCATCAGCCTGCACCTGCATTGGGACACACACAATTGATCCAGCATTTAGTCCAGACCATCCTAGAGCGGTGAGTGCTTGTTGTAGATTTTGAAGTTGCTGACTACATTTCTTTTGGACATTTATTATAATGGACGGAGACCTTTTGAGCTTGGGTACCCAGTGAAAAACTCCACTCTGGATTTATCAGGAGTCTTCCCTGCTGAGAGCGCTGCTTTGGTGTTTCTTTTCCCTTATTAACCCTAAGTTTACCTTAATTAGCCCTTATTAACTTCATCTTCCCCTTCTCCCCTAAACTATTCCCTAACTTTTTTGTTTATATGTGTTTTTTTAGTGTTTTTGTTTTTGTCGCATTGAAAAAAGTGCAAAATCAAAAAATATATTTTATTTGTAAAAACTTTAAAATGCTTTGCGCCAGAATCTGAATTTTAAACATAGCTAATTATACAATAAAGTATATTTGTAGTTACAGTAACATCATTTACAATGTTTGCCTATGGATTGGATTAAAATTAAAATCATTTTTACAAGGAAACATTACCAAAAGAAAGCCTTGTTTGTCCCATAAAAAGTAATTTGTGCTATGTTAAGTAATGACAAAGTTATTGCCGAATAAATAGTCCCTTGAAAGAGTCTGTGACAGTCTCTAGCTTTGTAACAGCAATAGACCAAACATATGGAATTAACTATCTGATCAAAGTTTACCAACAAACATCTGCTCTTACATTCGGCTCTAACAGCTACTGATCAATTGGACTTTGAGTGCTTCAATTATTCAAAAAGGTTTTCACCAATTCCAAAGACTACAGCTGACGTTTTCATGGAAATTACATATTACCAATACAGCTAAACCAAAAGCAACTATTTTATTTTGCGCCGGTTACTTTGTGGTTGCTAAGTAACAGACAAACAATAGAAACCATAGTTTGGTCTTCAAAGATTGCAGTGGTAAATCATTTTGTTCTTTATAACATTACTGAAATCCGCTGCTGGAACAAAAGTACTATTCTATATATTATTTGTTAAACAATGACATAGGTTATTTCACGTGGCAAACATATTAAGTATGTATTTAAATGCATTAAACAGGGAAGTGTGAAGCTGTACTTTATCTGTGCCAGAAATTCATTGATCTAATTCTGCCAGCTGGAAATCTCCTTCACTCGCTATGACCTCAGCCTGCATAGTAAAAAACCATTATGAATTCTTGGGCTCCACCATACAGGACTGCCTGTACTCGTTTTACTGCTTTAGTCACTTGATAGGCAAGGCTGGATTTATTGTTATGTAAGGTCAACTGTTTCCTGTTCCCAAGTTACTGACTAGTTAAAGAAGAACCGAACCAATTGATTAACAGTTTAGAAAAAAACTGTTACATTCAAGGCATGCTGGGATTTCTATCACATTTTCTTGTGCTCTCATGCAAACTGTCAAACCCTCAGAGGGCTATGATAAGAACCGATCACATGTGAGCACCATGGCAGTTGCAGATGATACAGAGGCTAAGATGGCAGCTTCTTTGGCTGAAAAGAATAGCAGAGTTTAATTCCATTTTAAGCTTGCCATTCACTGTTCAAATGTTAACTGTTTCCTGATGAACCAACTGAAATCCGCTTGGTGTGTGGCCTTTTCAGCTCCCTTCTTCCCATTAACCTTCCATTAAAAAAGTTGGTGGAGCCATGTGGAGAATTGTTGGCCGAATCATTCTGAACACAATGCCAGGAGATTTGTCCATCAAAGCTGTATAGGAGCCTTTTAGGCTTAACAAAATCTATGTGCGTATGGCCAGTCTTAAGTCAGCCATACATTAGCAGAATTTCATTCAAAAGTTTTAATTTTAGGAATTTAAAATTCTAATCATCAGTGGGGTCAAATCAACGTTTATTTTCGGTGATGATGACAACATTTGAACAAACTAATTTCAAACAATGAATGTGATTTTAGTTCAGGAAAGTCATAAATGAATGTTAAGCGCAAACAAGATTTGAAAGTACTTGTGAACAACACTTGTTAAGTAATCAATTGCACTGAGAACTTTCATATGAATGTTCTTATGAATGTCCATATGAATGTTCATTTGGAAGTCAACTAGAGTATGGGCAGCTTTAGTATCACAGATTTCAGAGCCACACAAGGCATGGCAAGGCAGGGGTCAGAGGGGCTGAAAGAGATAGTGTGATGAGCTCTCACAGAGACAGGGCAGGACAATTTTAAATACCAATGTTAAATCCAAAAACAAAGGGGTGGGAGGGGGATATTAAAACTGGAGCAGACAGAATCCGGAGTAGATGAAAATAGTAACCAACTGGAAAACTGGAGCAGATAAAATATGGAGTAGCTGAAGATAGTAACTGATTGGCTTTTATCTTCAGTTTGTTCGGTTAATCTTCGAATATGAAAGTTAGAAGCTGGTTGGATGCCATACACAGTTGCTCCGGATTCTGGCTGCTCCAATCTTAGTAAATTCCATTCAAACAGTGGAGGTAAGGGTTTTACTACAAAACTTAGGAGAACTTGGAGCATACAGCAGTTTAAAATTGGTCAGCAGCAAGACAGTTTTAATAAGGGATAACAGGCATAACTAGTGTATGGTTAACATTTACTTGGGGTAGAATGATAGGGGGTGCATTAAATGTGAGTGTTATAATTCAGCTCAAAGAACAGTTGATCAGTAATAAGTGAATGCTGTTCTTTGAGCACCCCCTCCCCAAATTAAACAAAGGCCCCAATCAACATAAAATAAAAATCAGAAATTTCTGAAAGAAACAAAACCTTAAAATAACACCCCTGAATCAAATTGTTTTTTTTTTAAAGGAAACCTTGCTGTAAAAAAAGGTTGTAACCTGTAAGAAAATGAATGAAAGTAGATTTTTCTAACTTGCCCTAATCCCTTCCTATCCAGTTGGGCAGTTTCCCTATATTTTACATGCAATAGTTTCCATGAAACTCTGATTGTCCCCCTACCTTTTATAATGAGGGGACTTGCACATAAAGCCCCCACTATCGGCCTTCTAAGCCAGCTGACCAAAGATCAAAGGCCATTGCACTGCATTATCATTGCAATATCTGTGAACTGTTGGCAGGCAGGGTTCACCTTGAACCTATGTCTGACCTGAACCTGAATCTCATCCCTACCAGTAGGTAGTCATCTTTGCTCCAGTCTCAGAGCTATAGGAGTAAGGGAGTGCCACTCCAACAGATAGAAGTCCAAATTGATTTATTTCATCATCAAAAAAGTATAAAAGAAAAGCCAGTGCAAGCCAACTGAAAACTGAAATCAAAAATTCAAGGCAAGCGGTTGAGAATGATGGGATCTGTCATTGCTGGTTTTCTTTTGGAAATGCTGGTTGCCTAACAGTTACGGTGATCCTCTACCTTCAATACCTTGAGCAATTGACGCAGAACAGTATGCAGCCAGTGAAATCAGAGTTAAATCCCAACTGTGTGCTCAGGTCTTCCCACTGAATGTTCACCACTTACTCTCTTTAGATCATCTATACCTTTTTGCCAGCAGTCTTTGGTCCAGTCCAGTTACATCACAGGTGCTTTTTGCCTTCCACTTTCTTTAGCGATCCTATGGGTGCTATCACATGGAGCTGCTCTGCTCTGTTCAGCAGGGGATCCATAAGCAGAATCCCTGCTGAACCAGAGTTGAAAGAAATGGATGTCAGTTTTTTGGTATTCATGCCTGTTCAGTTTGTGTCCACATTTACACAGTGCACAGGGGCAAACCCATGATGACTCTGTGGACGACTGGATGTAAACAGACTTGTGTCCATTTACACCCGCCTATTTCCAAGTCAATCCAGGTCTGGAAAAAAAAATAAAAAGGACTGCGTTCCATTTTTCCAAGTTTGGACCAAATCAAAGGTAAGCTGGTGTAAACAGACACAAGGTGGGTCTGATCAGAAAGCTTGTGTGAAAGGGCACTTAATGCTGTAGCAAATGGCACCATGTAATAATGTGGAGCCACTCTCTGCAACATTCTTCTGTGAGTCCAGGGTGGGAGACAAAGTTTTGATGCCCTGGGCGCAGAGGAAGTAGGCTGAATGCTATTGATCTGCACTGGGGGCATGTATTTTGGTAGCATATGCCCAAGCTGCACATTAACACAAACTTTCTGCTATTTGTCATGAATGATTAATTCAGAAAACATTAAAGTCTTTTGATCTCCATGACAGCCAGGAACCATTTTCAGTAGTAAAAGTTCACTATGACAGGTGCCAAGTTTCAATAGTCACATTTCTTTAAGGCAATTGAAAATGCCAGTATCTACTAAACCAATGAATCACTGTGGAGTTTATATGCGTAAGAAAGAAAAGGATACTTCCCCCTTTAAGGCGACCAAGAATGAAGTCTATGTCATTTCTCATTTTGTAATAAGCAATGTATGTTTCCAGTGGTTACATCGAAAACAGATGTCACAATCTGAACGCAGAATTAAACAAAAAGTCCATTTGAAATTAAATAATTCATAGTTATTTTTTCTGCATGAAAAGCTGCATGCTATTTTGGTTTTCTTATCTAGAATATATTTTGGAAAGTCATCAAGGAATTTCCAGGTTTTAACTTTAACCTTTTTTTCTGAGCCAGAGGGTAAGGTTCTCAGTCAAGCACATAATGCATCATTTTTTTCCCCGTGTTTTGATGTTGAGTATATATTTTCCTTCATTGACTCTAATCTTGTTAAGAAGGTACATAGTTTTGAATGGA
This sequence comes from Glandirana rugosa, assembly GCA_018402905.1. Lineage (NCBI taxonomy): Eukaryota > Metazoa > Chordata > Amphibia > Anura > Ranidae > Glandirana > Glandirana rugosa. The sequence goes on along the minus strand of BLSH010149993.1, from coordinate 182,751 downwards.
AGGCTTATTTTTCCTCTAGGGATTAAATAAAACCAACAAAACATGCTGTCAAGTGTCTGTTAACATTTAATTATGGAAAAAAAGAGAGCAGCCCTTTGTGTGTGTGACTAGATCTTTGTTCTACATCTACTCTAATCTATCTAAAAACTAGAAACGTATCTGTATAATGTGTATCTCTGTAATAATAATCTAAATATTCAACAGATTAGGGTTGCACTACAAAAGAAATTTACTGTCTGGTACAGGAGTTATAAATATCCAACCTTTATTCAAAGTAAAAAAGAACCCCTTTATTTCCATTCCTTATAGTTTAATTACACATGTATTGACATTATGGGGTTGATTTACTAAAGGCAAAAAGACTGTGCACTTTACAAAGTGCAGTTGCCCTCTGCAAGTACAGTTGCTCCAAAGCTTAGTAAATGACGTAAAGCTTCACTTTACAAAAAGCACCCAAATACGTGCAAGTAAAATAATAAAAAAACATAATTTTTACTTGCACATGATTATACCTACCAAAAGGGATTTTAAAGGTACCAAAATCATAACTCCAAAAATGTATAGTAAAATATCATTATGCATTGGAAATGGTACTGTTTGCACTAAAATGAAAAATATGCAACATACAGGTGCAAAATGTGACAATGAATTAAAGTGTTTGTTCACCAATGCCAGGAGTCTGCCAAGCAAAATAGGTGAGTTGGAAGCTCTGGTGTATGAGGAGAACTATGATTTGATTGGTATAGCTGAATCTTGGCTTCATTCTTCACATGACTGGGCTATTAATATTCCTGACTGGGCTATAAATATTCTTGACTATGCTCTCTTTTGGAAAGACAGGTTAAAACTGAAGGGTGGTGGTGTCTGTCTCTATGTGAGAAGTGATCTCAAAGCGAGTGTGAATGAGGACCTAGTTGATGGAGAGTGTGATTAGCCTGAAGCATTATGGGTAGATCTGCATATGGGTGTGCACACTACAAAGGTTATCATTGGAGTTGGTTATAGACCTCCCAGTATTAAAGAGGAGGTGGAGACTCTGGTGTCCGTTTATGAAGCAGTGGAAAAAATCCACTGCTTCATTCTCCGGCATTCACAGTGGAGATTGTTCTCTTCTGTGTGCCTGTTTATGAAGCCGTGTAGATTACTTCACCTCTAGCGAAGTGAAGTGATCTACAAACGGTTCAAACAGCAGAGAACACCCCCTGATACTGGAATCTCGTGAGATCTAACGAGACTACGGCACCAGAAATTCACAGAAACTCAGAGATGTCGGTTTATTAAGCAGTGATAAATGATCATTGCTCAGTAACGGACATTCTCGGAGGAGACCGCCCAAATCATTAATAAAATAATTAGTCCCCCTACACTATATATGTATATATAAGCACATACACACATTATATATACACATATACACACATACATTATATATACGTATATATATATATATATATATATATATATATATATATATACACACCATATACATGTATGTACATATATACACATATACAGGGCAGGGGGACATGGCTAATGTGTTGGGGGGTCTGAACGAGGCAGGAGGAAGTCTATAATCTTCCTCCTTCCCCGGGATTCCCTCTTCACTCCCCCAGTTCACCACCTCTGAGCTGGTGAATCGGGCAGTGTGATATCTGACCCAGAACGCCAGTGAAGTGCGGAGATCGCAGCTTCATAAACTGGCCGTTTCTGTGTCAGTCAATCATAGTTCTCCATGTGCAGAGATAATCGGCGGAGAACGTGTTCTCTCCCCATTATCTCAGCTTCATAAACCGAAAATGATCCGTGGGATCACCGCTGATCACAGTTTCATAAACGGACACCTCTGCTCCTTGCACAGATGGAAAGAGCTGCAAGGGCAGGGACAGTGATAATAATGGGGGATTTTAACTACCCAGAAATTAACTGGACTGCTGGGACTGTTATAGTGCAAGAATTTATAAACCTATTACAGGACAATTTTATGGAGCACTTTATTGAGGGACCAACTAGGAATGACGCTTTGCTGGACCTTGTAATCTCAAACCATGCAGCACTTATTACCAATATTCATATAAAAGAACATCTGGGTAACAATGACCATAACATGATTTCATTTAGAAACCTAGAAACATAGAAAAGTGACGGCAGAAAAAAGACTGAGTAGTCCATCGAGTCTGCCCCTTTATTTATTTATTTATTTTTTTTAATTTAATTTAATTTTATTTATTTATTTTTTATATATTTTTTTACATTAACCTTGTTGTCTGACTATAGATTTATGTTTATCCCAAGCATGTTTGAAGCCATTTACTGTTGACTGTCTCACAACCTCTGTTGGTAGTTTATTCCAATCATCAACCACCCTTTCAGTAAAATAATACTTTTAATTTAATGTAAGCTGCAAGCAACAAACACATACGGGAAAGATAACAACACTTAATTTTAAGAGAGCAAATTTTACAAGGATGGGGGCTGCTTTCCAGGACTTAGACTGAGAGGGAATATTGGCATCGATGAACACAGAACATAAATGGAAATTGTTCAAAAAGACTGTATGCCAACTCACTACAAAGTATATTCCCATGGGCAATACGTTTAAAAGGCTAAAAATAAACCTATGTGGCTCACGGCCAAAGTTAAAAAGGTTATAAATGATAAGAAAAGAGCATTTAAAAACTATAAAAATGAGGGAACACTATCATCTTTTAAATGTTACAAAGAATATAACAGAATATGTAAAAAGGAAATCAAGGACGCAAAGATTCAAAACAAGCGACAGATTGCAAAAGATAGTAGGACAAACCCCAAAAAAATCTTCAAATATATTAATAGTAAAAAGGTCAGGTCTGAGCATGTAGGCCCTTTACAAAATAATCTAGAGTGTGTGACTGGGGACAAAGAGAAGGCAAACTTATTAAATACATTCTTCAGCTCTGTGTATACAAACAAGCATGGGGGAACTCATGTCCATAATGGAGGTGGTAGTGACAAAGCCCCAAATGATCCACAATGGCTCAAAAGTGAAATGGTCCAGAAGTATTTAGACAGAATAAAGGTAGATAAAGCACCTGGACCAGATGGCATCCATCCACAGATCCTAAAGGAATTGAGCTCTGTAATTTCAAAGCCATTGTATCAAATTTTTAGGGACTCCTTAATGACTGGAATCGTACCACTGGATTGGCGTAGGGCCAATGTGGTGCCCATATTTAACCACTTGCCGATCGCTCGCCGCAGTGTGACGGCAGGAAGGTGGCTCGTTATCGCGAAACGCCGTCACAGGACGGCGGCTGCGATAACTAGCATTGTGAGGCTCCCCCGCACTGAAAGAATTGAGGTCCGTGTATGTAAACACGGATCTCCGTTCTGTTGAAGGGGGGAAGGGTGATAATCACAGGCTTCCTGTATATGGAAGCCGGGATCATCCCCTTTCCCCAGCCAGGGCAGCCCACATACAGTTAGAACACGCCCAGGGAACACTGTTAACTCTTAGAGCGCCCCTTGCAGGTTAACCCCTTCACTGCCAATGGCATTTACACAGTAATCAGTGCATTTTTATAGCACTGATCACTGTATAAATGCCAATGGTCCCAAAAAAGTGTCCAAATGGTCCGACATGTCCGCTGCAATATCACAGTACCGCTAGAAATCGCAGATCACCGCCATTACTAGTAAAAAATAAAAAGAAAAAAGAAAAACCCCAGAAATGAATTCTTATCATCAGCATCAGTAAATGCGGCAACTTTTGCACAAACCAATCAATATACGCCAATTGCGATTTTTTTTTTTACCAAAAATATGAGGAAGAATATAAATCGGCCAAAACCGATGGAAAAAAATGTTTTTTTATATATTTTTTTTATTTGTATTTTATCAAAAAGTAATACATTTGTTTTTTTTTGCAAAATTGTCGCTCCTCTTTTGTTTACAGCGGCGATCAGAAACAACGCAGAGGGGATCAAATACCACCAAAAGAAAGCTCTATTTGTGGGAAAAAAAGGACGCAAATTTCGTTTGGGTACAACGTCGCATGACCACGCAATTGTCAGTTAAAGCGACACAGTGCTGAATCGCAAAAAGTGCTCTGGTCCTAAAGTGGGAAATCCTTCCGGGGCTGAAGTGGTTAAAAAGGGATCAAAGTCTTTACCAAGCAACTATAGACCTGTTAGTTTAACTTCTATAGCTGGGAAGATACTGGAGAGTTTAATAAAAGACCACATAGATGAGTTCTTGTTGAAAAAAAATGTTTTAAGCAACAGACAGCATGGATTCATGAAAGACAGAAGTTGTCAAACAAACCTGATTTCTTTTTATGAGGAGGTAAGTAAAACCTTTGCTGTGGAAGTGGTATACTTGGATTTTGCAAAAGCGTTTGACACCGTTCCCTACACATGGCTAATGTGTAAGGTAGAGTCTACAGGGTTGCAAAGATCAGTATGTAAATGGATAGAGAACTGGCTAAAAGGCCGAATTCAGAGAGTAGTGGGTAATGATTCTTACTCTGAATGGTCTAAGGTAATCATTTGTGTACCCCAAGGTTCAGTGTTGGGACCCTTACTTTTCACTATATTTATAAATGATATAGGGTCTGGAATTAAAAGTACTATTTCAGTATTTGCAGATGACACCAAGCTATGCAGTGGAATAACGTCCTTACAGGATGTCTCCAACTTACAAGCAAACCTCAATGCACTGTCTAATTGGGTGAATATGAGGCATATGAGGTTTAATATTGATAAATGTAAAGTTATGCATTTGGGGTTTAACCGGTTCCCCACCGCGCGCCGTGTTTTTACGGCGGCAGTGGGGGAGCCCTGCGCGAAACGCCGTAAATAAACGGCGATTCGCATTTTGGCCACCAGGGGGCGCGCGCACCCGCCACACTCCTGAGGAGTGTGCCCGCGGCTCGGGTGGACCCGATGTCCGCCGGCAAGCCGCGATGAGCGGCTACAGGGAAAAGAACGGGGAACCGCCGATGTAAACACGGCGGTTCCCCGCCCTGTCAGTGGGGCATGAGAGATCTACTGATCCCTGTCACTGGGATCAGTTAGATCTCTCATGCCCATGTTAGCCCAACCCCCCCACAGTAAGAACACACCCAGGGAACACGATTAACCCCTAGATCTCCCCCCCAGGTTAACCCCTTCACTGCCAATGACATTTATACAGTAATCAGTGGACATTTAAATTTCTGATCGCTGAATGAATGTCATTGGTCCCAAAAAAGTGTCAAAAATGTCCGACATGTCCGCTGCAATATCGCAGTACCGCTAAAAATCGCAGATCGCCGCCATTATTAGT
>BLSH010149993.1:159870-170409 GCA_018402905.1 Glandirana rugosa | reverse complement strand
CATCCCGGTTCCTGTCTAGTTTTGGTACCCTTCACACACTCTCTTCGGACCTGCACTCCCTTCCCCGTGGTGGTTCTGACGGTACTCCCAATTTATCATATCGGTTGATGGACTATTTACATAGTCTTCCAAACAATGAATCAGGGTCCCACATTAGTGGCCGTTGATACCACCGTACTCTCATAGTTCTAATCACAACTCGCTTGGGCCTGACATTGCAAGCCCAGGCATGGCTTGAAAGCCCACAGGCACCGTGCCTGGGCCTGGGCCTGTAAAGTTTTTAGCAAGCCCAAGCCAGGCCCCAAGACGATAAAATGAGGTGCACACCCGAACGATTTTTGAAATGTCCGGGTCCGGGTCCGTGCCACGGACACCCGAAAGTTCGGTACGGACCCGAACGTTACAGTCCGGGTTCGCTCAACACTAATCTTGATACTCTCATGCCACCATAGTTGCCGGTGATTACACCCTGGGACTAAGTAACAAACCTTCTGATACATTTATCAGGTAGTTGGCTATACTATTTAACCCTCATGGCAGTCTTGGTGGTGCCCCTTCCCTCACGTCCAGGCTTCTCTCACACACTTCCCATGGTTTTGATCTGTCCTTGGCCCTACTCCCCCCTCTCCCCCTCCCCCCTTCCCTTCCCCCCTTCCCTTCCCTGTTGATGTCTTACCTTACCTACATTTGGTGTCATGATAGTCCATCCCCCTTAACCCTCCTTTGGGGTATTAGCTGGGGACCAATTTACCCCGATTTGCTCACATTGCTCGACATGGATGAGACACTCTAATCTCTGTTATACTCAATTGGTCTTTAGAGGTACTTTACCTAGACTCCCTCCAGAGTTGGTTTTGGCCAGCACGGTAGATTGCTTTAAAAAAGGCTTGGATTCTTTCCTTAATGTAAATAATATAACTGGGTACTAACATTTTAGGTAAAGTTGATCCAGGGTGAATCTGATTGCCTCTCGGGGGATCAGTAAGGAATTTTTTTATACTGCTATAGCAAATTGGATCATGCTTTGCTGGGGTTTTTTGCCTTCCTCTAGATCAACTGAGGGGGAAGGATTGTATATGGGATTGTATGGTTCTATATAATTTTTATATTTTCTTTTTTTTTTTTTGGTGGTTGAACTAGATGGACTTGTGTCTTTTTTCAACCTGACTAATTATGTAACTATATGTAACTATGTATATCAACAATTTTATTACAGTGCAAACATTATTTAAAACAACACTTTGCAGTATTGACCATAAAACTGAATATCCATGCGGCTTGACAGTATATGCAGTGAACTTCAGCTCTACACGTTTCGCCCAAATTTTGGCTTCCTCAGGCCACTTATGAATACTGTAAAAAGATGCCACAGAGGTGCTCAGAAGCACTGAATAATTGAAAGATGGACTCATACACTGAATAATTGAAAATTAGGCTAGTGTTCCATTGGAATTGCCCTAGGGGACATCAGTGACTATATGAGGTACAAAACACATACAATATCACCCTTAAGCTGGACACACATCGGAACTCCCACAACCCTTGGGTTACATATTGTGCCCACCAGGTGAACAAAGAAACAAAGGTGTGGACCTTTGCCAGCTAAGAAAGGAGGGAGACAACCCCACTATATCGCACAGGTACAACAATGGATAGAGTCCATCCACAGACCATCCACAATGGCAGCTGCCACAGCATTTTGCCCCTCCTATGGTCACTGATGTTCAGAAATGGAAAAATCTAACAATTATGCTTGCCTAGATGGCTGCAGCACTGATCCCTGCTGCATCTGTCCCTTGCCCCCTCTAGACTGAGAACTGAGCAATCAAAGGCCACTGATCACTCGGTTCTCAGCAATCACCGGCACTCTGCCCTGCCCCTCCAGCTCTCCCTGTAGAACCGGGCTGGAAAGGGGGCTGGAACAGCTGGCTCAGTCTCCCAGTGGCTCGCTGAGGCTGTGCCAGCTGCTGGTCAAAGCATCTGGGTGGATCCCGACTGTAAAGTTGGCATCGATCTAGTGCCCGGACCTACTGAGTGACATCAGCTGACAGCAGGCTTTTGTCCGTTGGTGACTGAAAACGGGTCATCGGAGTGTAGAACTAACTGCACTTCTGTGAGCCATAGGAGAAGTAGGGCCAAGAGAGCTTTGGCTATACTTCTCTTTTAATCTCTGTGTTTCACCTGAGGCTAGTCACTTCACCGGGTATATGTAACGGTTTGCAACCACTTGAAGCTGTATTTTCACTTCTGTAGTCACATTTGAGGAACCTCCACTAAATGTTTATGTGCCTATTCACACAGCATGACTAAAATAATTAACAAAGTATATTTCCTACATTATTAGTTGTTTCTTTGGAGCAGGTTTATACAAAGGACTCTATAGGCAGTTTAAAATTACTGCAAAAAGCTTTCAATGTGCAATTAAGGGACAGGATGAGGGACACTTTTTTTTAACTAAACACATTAACATACAATGTACCACATAAGCTTTGAAATGTATAAACCTTTGTTTACATGGATAGAAATTTGGCTGGCTCAGCAGGAACTGGCTGAGACTCTATCTATCGGCAGGCTGATTGTACTCAAGTCGATCGAATTGGGTACAACCAGCCTGTTGGATTTTTACATGTGATTGCCATTGTGTTCTGCCAGCTGGAAAGGCTGCCCACGCCTCCCCCTCCTCCTCCATGGTGGAAGGAAAGAAAATCAAATCATTTATGGCTTGCTTCAGACAAACAGCGTGCACATCTAGGTTACAACTAATATTGAGATGGGCCAGCACAGTACGGGCCGGGTTAATTATAGTAAACATAATACTACAGAAAAGAGGAAAGATTGGTAAGATTTTAATCAAGTAAAAAATAAGCATCATTTTTAAATTATTTGTTGAAGTTATGTGTATAGGAACGTTACAAATATAAAGTAGATGTTATCACAATTTGAATGCAAAATAGGAAATACACTTTAGAGACTCTAGGCAGGTATAAAAATACCAATTCATGCAGTTACTGTGCGTATTTCATTTTGAATAAAGTGAGGGAGGGTTATAACCCCTGTCAATTTCTTTGTCATCTGTGTCCCATAGGGTAGATTTCCTTTTACTTGCTGTCTCATAGTCAAAACAGGAAGTAAGAGGAAATACTTCCAAAGTGAGGGAATCAGCAGGTGTCATCAGGGTCACTAGAACCAGTGTGGGGAATGCCCACAGTTTGGGACTTTCTTTTACTTTTGAAAAAAGTTTCACTACTTAAAAAAAAATTTGCCTTTAGCTATACTTCCCGCCTGCCCAATGTAATAAACGGCCCAGTGGGTGCTTTCTAGTTCTGGGTGGATGTACCCAATCCACCCAGAACTGCACCTTGTGCATTCTTCCTGGGCTGCACAGCGTGTGCAATCTGGTACCAACTGTGTTCACTGGACAAAGCCGATTACTGATCATGATACCAGGCCACTCTGAGTGGCCTGGTACCAAGTGATCGCCGTGACCAATTACAGTGATCACAATTACAATAGTAAGCAGGGCTGTCATTCATGATACCTTGCTTACTACTGTGTGATCTCTGTGATTGGTCACAGCAACAGTGGCGGCTGGTGAAGTTTTAGGATGGGGGGTGCCAGACCCCGCCCTTCCTTTTTGACCCCTCCCACTTCTCATAAGCCCCACCCCTTATGGTTTCCACCCCTTGTGTCAGGAGTATACAGCCCAGCATCACCAGCTAGGGTATACAGCATCACAGATAGTGGTATATACAGCATCACCAGATAGGAGTATACAGAGTCACCATATAGCAGTTTACAGAGTCACCATATAGCAGTATACAGTCACCATATAGCAGTATACAGAGTCCCAGATAGCAGTATACAGAGCCCCAGATAGAGATATACAGAGCCCTAGATAGCAGTATACAGAGTCACCATATAGCAGTATACAGAGCCCCAGATAGCAGTATACAGAGTCCCAGATATCAGTATACAGAATCACCATATATCAGTATACAGGGTTCCAGATAGGGTATACAGTCACCAGATAGGGTATACAGGGTCCCAGGTAGCAGCATACAGGGTCCCAGGTATCAGTATACAGAGCCCCAGGTAGCATGATACAGGGTCCCAGGTAGCAGTATACAGAGGTCCCAGATAGGGTATACAGAGACCCAGGTAGCAGTATATAGGGTGCCAGGTAGCAGTATACAGGGTGCCAGGTAGCAGTATATAGGGGTCCCAGATAGGGTATAAAGAGCCCCAGGTAGCAGTATACAGGGTGCAGGTAGTAGTATACAGGGGTCCCAGATAGGGTATACAGAGCCCCAGGTAGCAGTATATAGGGTGCCAGGTAGCAGTATACAGGGTAGCAGTATACAGAGCCCCAGGTAGCAGCATACAGGGTCCCAGATAGCAGTATACAGGGGTCCCAGATAGCAGTATACAGGGGTCCCAGATAGCAATATACAGGGGTCTCAGATAGGGTATACAGAGCCCCAGGTAGCAGTATACAGGGTGCCAGGTAGCAATATACAGGGGTCCCAGATAGGGTATACAGAGCCCAAGGTAGCGGTATATAGGGTGCCAGTTAGCAGTATACAGGGTAGCAGTATACAGAGCCCCAGGTAGCAGCATACAGGGTCCCAGATAGCAGTATACAGGGGTCCCAGATAGCAATATACAGGGGTCCCAGATAGGATATACAGAGCCCCAGGTAGCAGTATACAGGGTGCCAGGTAGCAATATACAGGGGTCCCAGATAGGGTATACAGAGCCCAAGGTAGCGGTATATAGGGTGCCAGGTAGCAGTATACAGGGTGCCAGGTAGCAGTATCATCATGATAATAAGCAATCAGAGTGTAAAAAACAAAAAAAAATATTCCTAACCACTCCCTCCAGAGTAGCACTGTGTCATTATGGTAACACTGCCCCTAATTACATACAGTTGTACTCATAAGTTTACATACCCTGGCAGAATTTATGATTTCTTGGCCATTTTTCAGAGAACATGAATGATAACACAAAAACATTTCTTTCACTCATGGTTAGTGTTTGGTTGAAGACATTTATTATCAATCAACTGTGTTTACTCTTTTTAAATCATAATGACAACAGAAACTACCCAAATGACCCTGATCAAAAGTTTACATACCCTGGTGATTTTGGCCTAATAACATGCATACAAGTTGACAAAAATGAGTTTGAATGGCTATTAAAGGTAACCATCTTATTCTGTGATCTGTTTGCTTGTAATTGGGGTGTATGTATAAAAGGTTAATGAGTTTCTGGACTCCTGACAGATCCTTGCATCCTTCATCCAGTGCTGCACTGACGTTTCTGGATTCTGAGTCATGGGGAAAGCAAAAGAATTGTCAAAGGATCTGCGGGAAAAGGTAGTTGAACTGTATAAAACACAAGAGGGATATAAAAAGATATCCAAGGAATTGAGAATGCCAATCAACAATGTTCAAACTCTAACCAAGAAGTGGAAAATGAGGGGTTCTGTTGAAACCAAACCACGGTCAGGTAGACCAACTAAAATTTCAGCCACAACTGCCAGGAAAATTGTCCGGGATGCAAAGAAAAACCCACAAATAACTTCTGGTGAAATAGAGGACTCTGAAAACATGTGGTGTGGCTGCACATGTGGTGTGGCTTATTGTGCAAGATGCACAATAAGGAGGCACTTGAAGAAAGATGGGCTGCATGGTTGAGTCGCCAGAAGAAAGCCATTACTAGGCAAATGCCACAAAGTGTCCCGCTTACAATATGCCAAACAGCACAGAGACAAGCGTCAAACCTTCTGGCACAAAGTCATTTGGAGTGATGAGACCAAAATGTAACTTAATGGTTACCTTTACCTTCAATGACAGCTTAAAGTATTTTATGGTATTTGTGAATGAGACTCTTTATCTTCTCAGATGGTAAAGCTGCCCATTCCTCTTGGCAAAAAGCCCAGTTGTGGCTGAAATTTTAGTTGGTCTACCTGAACGTGGTTTGGTTTCAACAGACCACCTCATTTTCCACTTCTTGATTAGAGTTTGAACACTGCTGATTGGCATTCTCAATTCCTTGGATATCTTTTTATATCCCTTTCATGTTTTATACAGTTCAACTACTTTTTCCCACAGATCCTTTGACAATTCTTTTGCTTTCCCCATGACTCAGAATCCAGAAACGTCAGTGCAGCACTGGATGAAGGATGCAAGGGTCTGTCAGGAGTCCAGAAACTCAGTGACCTTTCATGCATATGCACTGATTACAAGCAAACAGATCACAGGTGAGGACGGTTACGTTTACTAGCCATTCAAACCCCTTTGTGTCAACTTGTATGCATGTTATCAGGCCAAAATCTCCAGAGTATGTAAACTTTTGATCAGGGTCATTTGGGTAGTTTCTGTTGTCATTATGATTTAAAAAGAGTAAACACAGTTGATTACATCGTACACAGTACAATGTCACCAGACCAGTACTGTCAGTTAGTATCCCGAATCACTGTCACACCAGTCAGTGTCCCTAATCACCACAGTCTATTCAACAGTGTCCCTAATCACCTCCACCCACTCACAATTTCCCTAATCACCCCCATCCACTCAAAGTGTCCCTGATCACCCCCACCAACTCACAGTGTGACTTATCACCACCACACCAGTCATATTGTCTCTAATCACCTCCACGCCAGTCATATTGCCCCTGATCACAACCACACCAGTTACAGTGTCCCTGATCACCCCCACACCAGTCATATTTTCCCTGATCTCTGCCACACCAGTTACAGCGTCCCTGACCACTGCCACACCAGTTACATTGCCCCTGATCACCATCATACCAGTTACTGTGTCCCTGATCACTGCCACACCAGTTACTGTGTCCCCGATCACCTCCACACCAGTTACTGTGTTCCTGGTCACCGCCACACCAGTTACTGAGTACATTATAATTGCCATACCAGTCATATTGCCCTTTATCACCATCACACCAGTTAGTGTCCCTAATCACCAGCACACCAGTTGTAAAAAAAAAAAAGAATTCTCATCTTTTTTCCGCATTTTCAAAAACTTGTAGCAATAAAATAAGGGTCTTCAAAAGACTCACCATGTCTCTTAAAAAAATAACTTTTTGGTGTTTACTCTCAAAAATGTGGTAATTTCTACTGTCCTGGTGCTCCAGGGCCTCCAAAAATGTGATAGGAAGTCAGAAAATTAGATGTATAATTTATGTCCCTAGAGTGCCTGAAGCTTTTTCCTTACATTTTGGGCCCCTCTATATGGTTAGGCTGTGAAAAAGGCTCACACATGTGTTATCACCATATTCGGGAGGAGTAGCAGAATGTATTTTGGTGTGTAAATCTAAATATGCCTATGAAGTGTGTTAGAAATATCTTGTCAATTGACAACTATGTATAAAAAATACATTTTCATTTTCTTTCCTGCATTTTCCAAAAATCTGTGACAAAAAAATGACATTTTCAAAAGACTAACCATGCCTTTCAGAAAATATGTTGGAGTGTTTGCTTTCCAAAATAGGGTCACACCAGTAACACCAGTTACAATGTCCCTAATCACCAGCATACCAGTTACAGTGTCCCTGATCACTACCACACCAGTGCAGTGTTGTCTCTGCCTGCTACCTGTACTAACCTTGGCCTGCTTATTGATCACGTTTCTGCCCACTGCCTGGACCAATCCTTTACCTGTTTGCTGACCATGTCTGCAGCCGGAACTGGCCCATCTGCACATCCTGCTGACTACATTCCTGAAAGACACCAGACCTATGGACATGGCATTCCTGGGGGCAGCCATGTAGCAGTAGGCTAGGCCTGCTTGACTTTTAGAAAATAGGACTGTTATAGGTGAAGCTACACTAAGCTATATTCCCTGACCACTCGTACAGAGGTGACCATTACAGTACATTGGTTTTGACATAATGAGTTGATTTGTGTCATACATAAGATACAATTATCAGTATGTAGTCAGTCCAGAGAGTGAAAAAGTCTCACATATGTGGTATCGCCATATTCAGGAAGAGTAGCAGAATGTGTTTTGGTGTGTAAATCTAAATATGCCTTGAAATATCTTGTTAATTGGCAACTATCTATACAAATACATTTTCATTTTCTTTCCTGCATTTTCCAAAAATCTGTGACAAAACATGACATTTTCAAAAGACTCACCATGCCTTTCAGAAAATATGTTGGATTGTTTGCTTTCCAAAATGGGGTCATTTTGTGAGTGTTTCCACTGTCCTGGTGCTCCAGGACCTCAAAAACTGTGATAGGTAGTCAGAAAATTAGATGCACAATTTATGAGTAATTTATGCTCCTTGAAAGTCCAAAGGTGTTCCTTGGATTTTGGGCCCCTCTATGCATCTAGGCTGTGAAAAGTCTCACACATGTGGTATCCCCATACTTGGGAGACTTAGCAAAATGTGTTTTGGGGTATAATTCCTAACATGGCTATACTGTATGTGAGAAATATTGTAACTTGTTAAAATGGCAATTTTGCGAAAAATAACTAATTTTTAAATGTCTTAATTTTCCAAAAAATCGTGACAAAAAATGTAAACATCAAAATAATCGCCATGCCTCTTACTAAATACCTTGGACTGTCTTCTTTCCAATAATGAGTTGTTTGGGGGGGATTTGTACTGTCCTGGCCATATATGGCCTCAAGAAACAGGCAGTCAGTACATCAGGACTCATCAATTTTCAAATATATATACAATAGTCTGTAGACTCTAACTTTCACACAGACTAAATAATATACACTGATTTGGGTTATGTTTGCCAATGAAATGTAGAAGAATACATTTTAGCCTACATTTTTGGAGAATGTTTATTTATTTACAAAATGTTATAATAGAAACATATCAACATTTTTTGGTATTTTTTCATTTATATAGCAAAAAATAAAAAAAAACAGTGGTGAATAAATGCCACTATAACAAAGCTCTCTGTCTCTATCTGTATCTGATTAAAAGTTTATTTGGGTACAGTGTTGTATAACTGAGTAATTGTCATCAGAGGCGTAAGTAGAACCTTCAGGGCAAAAAATTATGAAGGGACTTCCCTCTTCCCCCTGATCCTGGGGCCCTTTATTACGGTCACACCGAATAAACGAATAGTTGTGTACAGAGCCTCCCATTCATTCAGAAACAGAATTATAGTAAAAATAGCTTACTATGCTTCAGTTATGAGTGAACCAATTGGTACCAATCACTGACTCTGTCCATTCAGAAAAGGAAGGTGCCAGTAAATTACAAATTTACCGGCTCATTCCTATCTCTCCATCATGAAACATGTTCTACAGCAGCTGGTAGGAGAGAGGGGGGGGGGGACAGCAGTTCTGTTGGGGGGGGGGGGGGCAGGGAAGCACACAGGGACTGGGAACAGCAGAAGACAAGTAAACTGGATAGGAGGGGTGGCGGGGCAGCATATAGAGGAACCAATCTCCTCCATTAGGAAGAAAATGGAGGAGATTGGTTCCTCTAAATGCCGCAATTGCAACCCCTGCAACCCCTGTAGTTACGCCCCTGTTTTTCAAAGTGTGACAGCACTGAAATTTGAAAACTGGCCTGGGCAGGAAGGGGGTGAAAGTGTCCAATATTGAGGTGGTTAAGAAATATTGAAATTATTTTAAAATCCAGTTATTGTAAATGCCTGTATTTGATTTGATATCATTCTATTGTAATCCCCTGCATGGCAACTCTGTACAGCCAATCACAAGCTGGGACAGGGAAGTGACCAATGCTTTATCGTTTACCTGCAGCAGAGAAATGTCAGGTCACCAGCCTGACTCTGCTGTCTGACAGGATTGTGTAAATTTCAGAACTGGATTGACAGAAAGACTTATCCTTTATGGGTCTCATGTATCTATGTTAGCAGCGGCGGCTGGTGTGTGAGGGGCGCTGGGGCGCCGCTTCCCCACCGGCAAAAGAAGAAAAAAAAAAGTCAACCCACCCCCTTGCAGGTGGCGCTGGTGCATTGACTTTCTTTTTTTTGGTTTTTTTTTCGGCTCCTTGGCTGTCACATGACAGCCAAGTAGTGAGCCTATTGGTCGGCCATTAAAAGCTATGAGTGTGCGCTGAACAGGCGCACACTCATAGCTTGATTGGCTGCTCTGAGCCTCCGCTCAGGGTGATTGGATGCGGGGCCGGGGGCGGGTCACTGTGGCAGCGGAGGTGACTTCCGCTCCCACAGAGACCATGACCGCCCGGGGACAGATGAGGGGGGACAGCCGCTCTCCGTGTGCCGAACTCTGCAGACCCAGCGCGCTCTCCGCATGCCGAACCTCTGCAACACTCCTGCCTACTGGATGGGGTAAGTGCGGGGGACGATGACTCTGCAATGTACCCCACCTGTGTCACTGGCTGCAAACTGCCCCACCTATGTCACTGGCTGCAAACTGCCCCTCCTGTGTCAATGGCTGCAAACTGCCCCACCTGTGTCACTGGCTGCAAACTGCCCCGCCTGTGTCACTGGCTGCAAACTGCCCGCCTGTGTCACTGGCCGCAAACTGCCCCTCCTGTGTCACTGGCTGCAAACTGCCCCCACCTGTG
>BLSH010149993.1:124989-146960 GCA_018402905.1 Glandirana rugosa | reverse complement strand
CTTATCCACCATATTTTTTTCTCCATCTGATATACGTTCGATTTCTTACCGCTTATACGAGAACCTTGCATTCTCCCGATTTACTGTTCTTTTTTTCTCCTCGTCAGGACCGTAATTAGTTCGTTATACTACGTCGTTATCATACAAACGTTCTCTGTGTAAATTATCTTCTTTGTTGATCTAAGAACCGTCCTCCCGCGATGGTTGTCGCTATGGTAAGTTGTATGTGGAGGATGAGTTCCCCACACTCACATTACCAATTTTGACCCCACCCGAAATATACGCTTTGACATTTCTTTCTGTTAGTCCCGTCTATGTAAAAAGAGGTGACATCCCCACCCCAGTTTTAACCATTACACTCACACCCCTTGAGTAGGAGGTGTATGTTGAATGGTATCGCTGTTGGTAGCGCCCTCCTGCCAAGAATCTAGTTGTTTCTTCTATTAAATGTGTCTCTTGCAAACATACTATTGCTGCATCATATTGCTTGATTAATGCCAGGACTGCTCCTCTTTTTTTCTTGTCATTTAGCCCTCTTACGTTCCAAGAGCATATTCGCCATTCTTTAGCTTGCATATAGTCTACCTCTTTTTTTATACCACCTATTCATAATTACCCATTTTTTGGTGCATTTTCCCCTATTTGTGATATTTAACTCGTGATCGTTATAGTGTGGATTCTCAATCTCTTTCTGTGTTGTATTCTCTTTTTGATTCATATTTTCCCTTTGGGTGTCCCTCGTTCCCTCTCGCTTCCCTAACATCATTGCATTCGTTCTTCTTACACTCGTTACTTCTACCCATATTCCAGGGTGGACATACCTCATCACACACTCACGACCCCTTCTGGGTCCAACCATTGGGCTTTTTCTGTGACCACACCTACTCCTTTCCCCGTTTCCCCCTCCCCCACCCACTCCTCCCCCTTTCCATCCCCCACCCTCCCCCCCTTCCCTCAGTACACGTGTTTTACTCCACTCCACCATTCAAACCCTATTATTTACGTGCGGCTTCCCCCTCTCTACCTCCCACTATTTACAATATCAGGTTGGACTATGATGTTTTAACGCAACGTCCTGCCTCTATTAGCTTTTCTTAGGTCCCTCCCCTTTTCTGGGACCTCTCCATATTCTTCTCCATCCATTCCTGCGCTTCTTCTGTTGAATTGAAAAATACTGTTTCTCCATTAGCCACTATTCGCAGTCTGGCCGGATAGAGCATGGCATATGTGATTTCTTGCTCCTGGAGCCTTTTCTTTATTTCCACGAATTTTGCTCGTTTTTTTTGTGTTTCTGGGGAGTAGTCCGCGTATATTGAGATCCTGTTGCCGTTGTACATTAGGGGCCCTTTTTCCCTGGCCCTCCGTAGGATCATCTCCTTATCTCTGAAAAACAGGATCTTTATCAGCAGTGATCTGGGATTTCCCCCTGGTGGTGGGGGTCTAAATGGCACCCGGTGGGCTCTTTCTATTGCGAAGAATGGAGAGAACATTTCCTTCCCGAAGTTTTCCACTAGTCATTTTTCGATGAACTCTGTGGGGTTCGAGCCCTCGCTTCGTTCTGGGAATCCTATTAGCCGTAAGTTGTTTCTTCTTAGTCTATTCTCCATATCTTCTATTTTGTTTGTATATATATTCGTTTTTTCAGTCAGGCGTGAGATATCTTTTTTTATTGGGCTCAGGTCGTCCTCTATTTGGCTGATCCTCACCTCCATTTCTGTTACTTTTTCGCGTGTTTTTTGAGCATCTTGTCTTATCAGACCCATTTCTTCTTTGAGGTTTTTCAGTTGTTCATTCAGCCCCTGTACCATTTCCTTGCACGAGTTTATTGCTTCAAGCACTTCCCGCATTGTTGGTTCTGCCTCTTCTGTCACCTTTTCCTCTAGAATTGTTTGTGACAGTTCTAGCTTTGAATCTACCTTTGTCCCCTTTGTTTGGCTTTTGCGGGTCAACGTCCCGCTTGTTGTCCCGCTTGTTGCGGTTTTTATTTGCGTGGGGGGAGTCACCCCACCTTTTATGGGGGATTGAACCGGTTTTTCCTGGGTGTTAGGGGCCTGGTTCATTTTTTCCTTTGCTTTATCCTTTACCATATTTTACTGCAGTGTTTTAGTTCAGTTTTATGATTTCTGGGGCTCGGTTGGGAGGTCCTCTCACTACCCCCCCTTTTTTATTATCAGTTTGCCCTTTATCTGAAACCGTCAAAGGTTTTTCAACAGTGGGGGTACCACCGCTAGTTTTGGCTGGTTCTTCCCTTTTTCTTTCCCCTTTTCCTCCCTTGAGGAGTGCCTAAGGCATATGCGCCTTTATTACAAGTAGACACCGCTAATAGCTCTACCCGGCCAGTGTGCCGCCAGCAGCCGTGTCTCGTAGAGGCTGGGGTATCTTTAGGGTCTGCAGACCACGGTGCCTCCACACGGATGTAAAAAGTCCACCCTGCTACAGAATTGTATGGGGTATCAGGCAGTTAGTGTTTTCAGTCTACATAGGTTAAATATATTCGTTATAGCATTAAAGAGTAAAAGGCAAAGAGACTAGCGAGGAAACGAAAAGGAGAAGTATAGGCTGTATGATCGAGTCAGCTCTCCCGTTGTTCCCCTCCTTCCTCTGGGTTCACTCGGTTTGCTTTCCCATCTGGGGGACCTTAATGTTTAACTTCTTGGATTTATGGGGGAGCCTTTTTGATATTGTTGGTATCGTTCGGGTACCGTTGTTTCCGGCCTTCCCACCGTCAGCACTCACTGCTATTATGTAGCGGCTTGTGTAACTGTACAGCTGTACGGCTTGGCCGTGAACCGTGGCCAATGCCTATGGAGCCGACTGTCCCTGTTTATAGCAGGGGGGCTACCGTTGGGGAGCTTGCCTTTCTCCTTCCCCCTTTTTCTTTTTTCCCTCCTTCGCCTTAAGTATTCCAATCAGTCCCGTATCTCCCTATCCCCACCAGGTATTGTTTCTTTATTGTAGATTTTCCTGTACATTGTACAGATAATAAAAAAAAAAAAAAAAAAAAGAGGAAACTGTAAGCAACAAAGCAACAAAGAGAAGGAGAGTCAATGAGGGCTATCAGCCCCTCCCTGTCCTCCGATCCTAGAGGGCAGCGAAGTTTACCAATGCTCACTGTCTGCTATGCAGGCCAATAAGCTTGGTTCACATTCAAACATTGGACAATATTTAATGGTTCAATTTCCCCTCTGTTTTAGCATGAATGGCTTGTGGAGATTGCATTATAATCTTCTCTGCACATCTTATCAGACATGTTTACATATTCCATACCTTCGAGGTTTACCAACCTCCCTTCTCCGTCCTCATATGCTTTATTCTTTATCCTGCAGGCTGACTCACAAACAATAGCTTTGCTGCGAGAGCCGGGAGGGTCTCCTGCTCCTACACCTCCGCTCCGGACCAGTCTGACTGGCGTTTGTCTGGAGCGGTGTGCCTAGCTGTCTCCGTAGTGACAGACCCGCTTGCTGTACTCGTGCGGCTTCACCGCTGTGCCCCCGTGGCAGAAGCCTGCGCACGGTGTCCCGCTGTTTCCCAGCCGTCAAGCTGTCGGGCGGCTCGCTACTGAAGGTAGGAGGAGAGGCAGGGGCTCGGCAAGATGCGCGCTGACACTCTGCTGCATCACACCATCCGTGTCTTAGAGGAGGGAGAGCCGCACGCCATGCTCCCGATCACCCGCACGTCCCGCACATCCGGTCACGCCTTGGTTGTATGTTTAGAGTCATTGTCCTACTGTAAGGTGAACCTCCGCCTCAGTCTCAAGCCTTTGGCAGACTCTAACAGTTTTTTTTCTAAGATTGCCCTGTATTTGGCTCCATCCATCTTCCCATCAACTCTGACCAGCTTCCCTGTCCCTGCTGAAGAAAAGCATCCCCACAACATGATGCTTCCTGCCACCGTGTTTCACGGTGGGCATGGTGTGTTCAGGGTGATGTGCTAATTGTTAATTTGATTACTAAGTGTTAATTTTCCACCACACATAGTGTTTGCTTTTTGCCCAAAAAGTTCAATTTTGGTCTCATCTGACCAGAGCACGTTCCTCCACATGTTTGCTGTGTTCCCCACATGGCTTCTCACAAAATGCAAACAGGACTTCTTATGGCTTTCTTTAACAAAAAAGGATTTCTTCTTCCATAAAGGCCAGATTTAACGAGCGCACAACTAATAGTTGTCCTGTGGATTCTCCCACCTGAGCTGTGGATCTCTGCAGCTCCTTCAGAGTTACCATAGGCCTCTTGGCTGTTTCTCTGATTAATGCTTTCCTTGCCCAGCCTGTCAGTTTATGTGGACGGCTGTGTCTTGGTAGGTATGCAGTTGTGCCATAGTCTTTCCATTTTCGGATGATAGATTGAACAGTGTTTAGTGAGATGTTAAAAGCGTGGGATATTTTTTTATAACCTAACTCCGCTTTAAACTTCTCCAGAACTTTATCCTTGACCTGTCTGGTGTTTTCCTTGTCCTTCATGATGCTGTTTGTTCACTAAGGTTCTTAAACAAACCTATGAGGGCTTCACAGAACAGCTGTATTTATACTGAGATTAAATTACATACAGGTGGACTCTATTTACTAATTAGGTGACTTCTGAAGGCAATTGGTTCCACTAGATTTTAGTTCAGGGTATCAGAGTAAAGGGGGCTGAATACAAATGCACGCCACACTTTTCAGATATTAATTTTTTTTAATTTTTCAGAACAATTTATCATTTTCAGTTACATAGTTAGTCAGGTTGAAAAAAGACACAAGTCCATCCAGTTCAACCAAAAAACAAAACAAAAAAAACCAAAAACATTTATATATATATATATATATATATATATATATATACATACACAACCAAATAATCCCATATACAATCCTTCACCCACAGTTGATCCAGAGGAAGGCAAAAAACCCCAGCAAAGCCAATGATCCAATTTGCTATAACGGGGGAATTAGGCAGAGAGGCAATCGGATTCACCCTGGATCAACTTTACCTAAAAATGTTAGTACCCAGTTATATTATTTACATTAAGGAAAGAATCCAGGCCTTTTTTAAAGCAATCAACCATGCTGGCCAAAACCACCTCTGGAGGGATTTTCCTTCCACTTCACAATTATGTGCCACTTTGTGTTGGTCTGTCACATAAAATTCCAATAAAATACATTTATGTTTTTGGTTATAACATGACAAAATGTGGAAAATTTAAGGAGTATGAATATTTTTTCAAGGCACTGTATCTATGGTTGCAAAGAGATTTGGTGCACACAAAGTCGATATAAATTTTTTGGCTGGTGAGGAATATATTTGAATTAAAGTTTTTGTCCCTGGAGTTTAACCTTTCATGTAGCCCTGCTATAATGTGACACCGACATAACAGTAAATTATGTATTGGTCAATTATGTATTGATGAATAGAAATATACAGTATGTGCAGCTAGAGAAAATCAGTTTGGCAACATTTTCAGAGCTACTGTTAAATTAATTCTTAAAAATTAATTTTTTAAAAAATAAAATGTAGGAATCAGTAGCCAGGGGAGATTTATAGCAACATCCACTTCCAGGTGGCTTAGATAAGGATCTCTACACTTAAATACTTGTACTTAAAATAGTTTTAAAACAACATGTAAATTGGGTCTATGTCACATTAGGCGAGAGACAGAAAGCAAGTATTTGCTAGCCACAATTAATAATTTCAAGTCTTCTGGCCAAGCACTTTACTAGCTGAAAAAATATTAGTGCTTGCCTTTTAGAAATGAAGAAGTAATCATCATTACTCACTTTTCTTTCCTATTTGTTCTATAAAAGTGGATCCAGCTGTATTGACTGCTATTTTCTGCTAATGTGAGCAGTTAGCTCAAGAAACTAGATCATTACAAAACTGCAGACAATGAAATGAAACCTGAGCATGGATTAATGTTCTTGAATCTTAGTCTTTCAAGCACTGAGTGGTGACAACAACCAGAAAAGCCCTTGATTATGTGAGTTTCATCCATACCAATGGCTTAAATAATAATAATAATAATAATAATAATATTTAAAATTAAATTCACGGTCATTTTAAATGTAAGCAAAAATTTAATTAAAGAAGAGTGTAGCTAAACTTTTTTATGTCTTGGTAGATGACAGAGGACATAAAACGTCTATCAAGAGTGAGAGGAAACCAAAATGTTACAGTTGTCACTGCCACAGAAGTAGAGGGGAATATACTGTACATTAAGGGGCATGCCTGTGAAAACTCTAAAATGTGGGCTTTCCAAACACTTTGAGGAGATCTCTGCTCACTTTCTTTCATGCCTTTAGGACATCTTAGGAACTCTTTTTGATGAGGACACAGGTGTCAAATACCTGGCAATGGAATACAGGCCTGTTGATGAATGGATGGCCTTCAAAAAGGATCTTGCTTTTAACATTGCTGGGGTATATGGAGCAAGAATCTCTACCACCTGTGATATCGCTGTGCTAATAGACAATTACTATACCTCCTTTTTGAGGAGATCACCTAATAAAAAGGTATTCAACTTCTTTATTTTTTTCTGTTGGTTGACTTAGATGGACTTATGTCTTTTTTAGCCTGACTAACTATGTGACTATGTAATTGTATGAACTACAGGAAGCTTTGGGAAGGAAGACTGCAGGCCTATGGATTACGGTAATAATCTGAGTTATATCACCCCCTGAAAAACAAACAACATATTTTTAATCTTTTAATGAATAACAATAAAAATAACATATTTATAGTGTGTTTTACTACAGAGTCAAAGTATTAATTTGGTGTTGGGATTGTTGAAGAGAAGATTTGTCAGGCCCCACCTTCTCTGCCATTGAAAAATTCAATGCTCCAGTTTATAAGGGGATTATTTAACAGTGAGCCGGAAACTGGCCCTAATGATACCCCAGTGGCCAACCATATATTCTCTGGATCAACAATCTCTGGAACAAGACAAGACTGCTCCTGATCAGTCTTATTATGTCATCAGATACTACAGAGGACCAGTGGCCACCTCTCTGTTAAATGATTCTCTTAGAAACTGGAGCATAATATATTCTTAGGAAAGGCAGGAAAGGTAGGGCAAATGTAATGCTTGACAAATTCTTCTTTTTAACGATCCCAACACAAATTTTATAATTTGTGTTCCTGTGGAGAAAAGCACTATGGAATTATTATTATTAATATTCATTTCAAATTGTAAAAGTACTGAATGTTGTTTTTATTTCTCAAAGGGAGGATATAACGCAGAGTAATAATTACCTTTGTATCTCAAAGGGAGGATATAACGCACAGTAATAATTACCTTGTAGGAGAAGTATAGCCAAAGCTTTTTTTTGGCCATACCTCTCTTCTGGGTCACAGGGGTGCACTCATTTTTGTACTCCTGTGACCCGGATTCAGCCCACAGCAGGCTAAAGTCCACTGTCTTCTGATGTCACAGAACCGGTCCAAGCTGTACAAGTATCCTGAAATTAAGGTCGGGATCCACCCAGATGCCTGATTAGCAGCTGGCTCAGCCTCCTAGGGCACCGCTGAGAGCCTGAGCCAGTGCCTTCCCCCTCCACATCCCAGTGTTCCAGTGATCACTGGAGGGACAGAGCAGAGATTGGTGTCTGACAGTCACCACTCTCTGCTTAGAGTGAACTGAGAACTGCGTGATCAGTGGTCATGTGATCATTCAGTTCTCGATCTTAGAGCCAACGATGGACAGCTGCAGACCCAGACCGATGCTACGGCCACCTAGGGGAATACAGTATGTATGCTTATTTAATTGATTTCCCACACTTCTCCTTTAATTCATGGTCCTGCACTCCACAACGGGTCCAGTACTGACATATGATTGCACAGTCCCATAGTTAATCAGGTTGAAAAAGACACAAGTCCATTCAGTTCAACCAAAAGAAAAAAATAAATAAATAGAAAACCCACATAATCAGAATCCTAATCCCACAGTTGTTCCAGAAGAAGGCAAGCCCCCCATAAATCATGGTCCAATTTGTTGAAGCGGAAAAAATAAATTCCTTTGTAATCCCCCAGAAGACAACTGGATATTCCCTGCTTCAACACTCTCAGGACAAAGACAAGACTGGTCCTGATCAGTTTTGTTGCTGCCCCTCTCACTGATGTCATCATATGCCACGCAGGACTAGAGGTCCCTTATCTCTTAAATAATCCCTTTAGAAACTGTAGCATCATATTCTTCAATTCTTGTAATTTTTGTAGCTCTTGCCAAAGTTCTGTTTGGACAGGTATCAGTGCACAACATGCTGGGCAAATGCTAAGCCCAACGGAGTGAATAACAGCATCATTCTGCCAAACCACATGCAACACAGACTTTTCACAACAGGCTCATCTTTAGCAGATGCCGCCCAATAATAACAGTAAAATGTTCACAATGAGATATAGGGGCCACCACAAAATCCTAGGCAGATATAACAAAATAAACCCCTGCAGCAATGCTGGCAGCACTCATACATCTATTTCCCAACAACAACCTCTCGATATGATGCTGAGCACGTGCACTCAACTTCTTTGGTAGACCATGGTGAGGCCTATTCTGAGTGGAACCTGTCCTGTTAAACTGCTGTATGGTCTTGGCCACCATGCTGCAGCTCAGTTTCAGGGTCTTGCCAATCTTCTTATAGCCTAGGCCATATTTATGTAGAGCAACAATTCTTTTTTTCAGATTCTCAGAGAGTTCTTTGCCATGAGGTACCATGTTGAACTTCCAGTGACCAGTATGAGAGAGTTGGAGCGATAACACCACATTTAACACACCTGCTCCCCATTCATACCTAAGACCTTGTAACAATAAGGAGTCACAAGACACCGGAGAGGGAAAATGGCTAATTGGGCCCAATTTGGACATTTTCACTTAGGGGTGTACTCACTTTTGTTGCCAGCAGTTTAGACATTAAGGCTGTGTGTTGAGTTATTTTGAGGGGACAGCAAATTTACACTGTTATACAAGCTGTACACTCACTACTTTACATTGTAGCAAAGTGTAATTTCTTCAGTGTTGTCAAATGAAAAGATAATAAATTATTTACAAAAACGTGAGGGGTGTACTCACATTTTTGAGATACTGTACATATTTTTGTACTTACCCATTGTTGTATATGACTGTCTATGCTTTTGACCTTCCAAATAAAAATGTTTGTAAGCTAAAAAAACATTTTAAGTAACTTATGATTCATAGGATACTAAACAACTAGCACCCTAATAATTTACCAGCCCACTTACCAGGCTTATGATGTGTCTCCATGTCCTCAGATTGCCCCGCTGAAAAATTAGGACCAGGTCACAAAACATCAGAAGTATCAGGTCCATAATGAAATAAAGGTTGCAAAGCCATGAGGAAATTTTATTTTTAGACCCACGATTTGTAGTGGGCTGAAGAGTGAAGACGAATGTGTTTTTCTGCTGTGCAATAATTTAATAGTAGAACAGCATATTTACCCACCGCTGGGAACATTTTTTTCAGGAGTCCTCTGTGTAATGTTGGAGATCTCTGTAAGAGTTGGTTATGAGAGCAGTAAATTTATAATTTGGATAGAAATCTGGCTCCCAAAATGTTACTGGCAAATATTAAAATAGTATATAACATATTTAAGACTGCCGTGCCAGGCACATCAATACGAAGATATGTCTAATATATTCCTGTATGTTTTCCTTGCAGCTGAGAGTTGTACCAAATTCCTTCATATATTTTTACACGGGTTTCTTTATTTTGGGAAAAGAACAGAAAATTTCATTAACAGCCGTAATATTATTACGGTTCAGTGGTAAAACAATAACTGTACTATTTTTAGGCCCATTTTTGGTAAAAGGCATAAAATCTTCTCAGAAATTAGTAGTAGTTTTCAGATGAAAGGGTAACTGTCAGTAGAGGTGAAACTACAGATCACGTGGCCCAATATCAAAATTTTGATGGGGGGCCCCCAGGGGACCACTTTCCGGTGCACTTGGCACAACTGGGACATTGCTGTTATTATTCCTAATATAGAGTATGGCTAAAGATTGGCAAACCCAACTCAAATTTATTCCAATTCCTACTGAATCAGATTCCGTCATTGTTTGAGTATTCAGTTCTGCCAGGTAATGAGTACAACAGCTGTCAGAGAAGCTTATTTCCTCTCTTTAGGGTAGATGGAGAAATCTTTGCATGTATGACTAGCTTAAAACAAATTCCTGGTGCCAACTACCTAGGGATATGAGGCTGCCACCAGAGAACACGACCTACATCCAGGTCTCAGTGTCACAGACATACTAGTTCGGGTACAACCATCCCCCCTTTTAATGCATTACAGCAGCCCTGAAGAAAGGGGAGTCTATGTTCCCCCAAAACGCGTTGACTTTACTGTGTTCTACTACTGTCAATAAAGCAACTGTATAATTTTTTTTTAATCCAAAATAAACTTTTATTGATGAATTGAGGCATACAGGTGCAGACTGTGTCACATATACAGTATAGATATCATACAAGTTTGTGGCTTGCATATTATACAGTTGCATATCAGGTTATATATATCCGCGAAATTACCACAATTGAATTAAACATCGTAGTGTAGGGGAACTCTGCAGTTCTATCGTGGGAAGGGGGGTCGGCCGTGGGGGGGCCATAGATGAAGTAACACTGTACTTCGTATTCACTTTACACAATTAAGCAGTGCATATAGTCATTCTTACTGTTATGTATCAGGCACATCATCAGGTGTAGACATCGACTGGTGCCATTTATCCCATATTTTATGATATTTATTAGGGCATTTCCTATGTTGGTAGAGGAGCTTTTTATATGGAAGGGACTGGTTCACTGTTGCCTTCCATTCTTGAAAGGTTGGTGGTTCAGCCCTGAGCCATTTCCTGGCTATCATTAGTCTAGCGGTGAATAGTGTCTCTTGCATGAAAATGTGGAGGCATCTATTTTGCTCCTGTTCAGGCACTAGGCCAAGTAGGCATTGCTTTGGGCAGAGCGTTAGTGGGGACCCCATGACACCCTGAATACCCGGGCAGGTCCATATGAGATGAAAAAAGGAGCTGTCAGTGGTGGCGCATCTTGGGCAGCGTGGGTCTTGGTCAGGTCTGTAGTTAGCTATGCGGGCAGGAGTGAGGTAAGCTCTGTGCACAATGTAGATTTGTGTGAGTCTATCAGACAATTTGGGGGACACAAGTTTGCAGGAGGATAGCACGTCTGACCACTCCTCATCCTCCAGCTCACCCACATCTATTGCCCACCTCAGCTTTAATCCGTATGCCAGTTTCGAGGCAGAGAGGGCAAGAAGACCGGCATAACAGGAGGAGATTAGGCGCTCAGGTTCATTTGCACCCAGGACATTCATCAGGTCTACGGGGGTCAGGTCTGGAGGGGATGCATTAAATTGACATTGTAGTGCATGCCGGAGTTGGAGGAAGCAAAAAAACATAGCATTAGGTAGGTTATGGGCAGTCTTGCAAGGATTTGACTCCAGTATCATCCATCACTTGATGCAGATACAATACTCCTCGCTCGGCCCACCTGTCGATGTTTGGTAGAGCAAGGAGCTCTGGGAGGTTATTGTTGTTCCAGAGAGGTGTATAAGCATTTAAAAAGGGAATCCCCAGGCGCCTGACGGTCAGGTCCCAGACCCTACAGTGGTGGGAGAGCATACCATTCCGACCCCCAGCTCCCAGGGAGGCGCCCCCCCACATAACAAAGCAACTGTATAATTAACTTTTCACTGGACTCTGGGCGCTCCTTTCATCTTTTCTTTAAACATACTGCGGAAACGAGTTTTGCAAGCTGTAACCATAGGTAGCAGCCCAAGCCCTGCTAGAGGGTTCATCATCACCTCTCTGCCATATTCAGACAGTTCTACAAGGAGTGAAAATGCCCCCACCACCACACACCCAGAGACCCTCAACTGAGGGAGCCAGTCCAGCACGGTGTTATATCCGTAAGAGCTAGCTTAAAACAAGGAAAGGTAGCAAGAGAGCTGTTGACATAATACATACACTGCGAGGGACATGTACTCTGGATAGGAGTTGCCAGATTTACCATTATTAAATAATATATGGACATTTAAATAGCTGCTAACCTGTGCCCGTATTTATGTTTGCATTCATTTCTTTCAGATAGGGTATACTTGATGTAGCCACCCTGTCCTAAACAGGGGCTACTAGTCAAATTTAGTTCTGCTGGGTGGTAGACACCCTAGCTGATTTATAGTCTATTTGTTCATTTGGATTTTCCCCTAAATTCAGTGGAGCTATGGCTTCTCCCTTCCATCAGTAGGTGGCACTGTCACTTCTGTGGTCTGGGAGCCTGGCTGAGAAGAGGAGAGGAACAGATGATGTCTTAGATGATGTATCAGAGGTCACTTTGTCACACGAGGTCCTAGGTGAGGAGCATGTGGAGAGCCTTGAAAAGCATCAAGATGGGATCCTCAAGCCTACTGTACTGCTGGTTTTCCTGGAAATATTTGGTTGCTAATGGAGATGGCTGCTTCTAAGAAGGTACGGATTGCTGGAGTCAGCTTAAAGGCTTGTTTTTGTACTTGTGTCTCTTCTTTTTTTGCTATTGAGTCTGCAGGCCAGTAATGTGTGTTCTGAACCCCCTACCGGCCTCTCCCAGGAGCTTTGAAAGCGAGTCACTAAACTCCATTTTGTTTGTACTTTAAAGTGACTGGCACTCATCTGTCCACTATTGGCTGAGTAATCTACACCCTGAAGTGAAATGTTCAGCCCTCCCTGTCTTTGGAGGTTGCCACTATTCTTCCAGGCTTCCAGGAAGGTGCTACACTGATAAGGTATATCTGATAAGGTATGAAGTATCAATACAGCCTGATTCTGGTCCCACCCCAGCCTTTAATTGGACATTGAAACAGAAGCAGCCCACTTTTGAAGTCATCCTTGTGCACTCCTATTCAGTAAACATGTTCCCTATGATAGGCTGGTCTGGTGTGTTGCTATACCAATAAAATGATTCTAAAGGTAAACTGTTTTTCACCTTAATGCATTTCCTCCAATACCATTGCACAAGGTAGGTGAGTATAACATGTTTATTAATTTAATTTAAAAAATTTCCTTTACAAATGCTTTAATTAGGAATCGGTCCCTCTGTTTGTGATTGCTATATAAACCAAACGATCAGATGTAACTTTATGATCACTTACCTAATATCGAGTAGGTCCCTGTTGTACCCCCAAAACAGCCCTTATCCATTAAGGCATGAACTCCACTAGACTTCTGAAGGTATGTTTTGGAATCTGGCACCAAGATGTCAGAACACATCCTTTGAGGTGCATGAATGGATTCAAATTTTGAGAATTTTGAGGCCAAGTCAGCACTTCAAACTCATCGTTGTGGTCCTCTGAACCATTTTTGCAGTGAGGCAGAGCACATTATCCTGCTAAAAGAGGCCACTGCTATCAAGTGATATAATTTCCATGTAGCGGTGTACATGGTCACCAACATCCAACAATGTTTAGGTAGGTGGTATGTGTCAAGTAACATCCACATGAATGGCAGGACCCAACGTTTCTTAGCAGAACATTGCTCAAAGCATCACCCTGCCTCCACCGGTTTGCCTTCTTCCCATACTACATCCTGGTGTCATCTCTTCCCCAGGTAAGCAATGCACACACACGGGCATCCACAAGATGTAAAATGAAACATGATTCATCAGACCGGGCTACCTTCTTCCATTGCTCCGTGGTCCAGTTTTGATGCTCACAGGCAAATTGTAGCGGTTGTGCGACATTGTATCTAAACAAATTTGACGTCCTTTTTTTCCCACAAATAGAGCTTTCTTTTGGTTGTATTTGATCACCCCTGCGGTTTTTATTTTTTGCGCTATAAACAAAAAAAGACTGACAATTAAAAAAAAAAAAAACAATATTTTTTACTCTCTACTATAATACATAAACAAAAAAAAATTATAAAAAAAAAGAATTTATTCATCAGTTTAGGCCAATATATATTCTTCTACATATTTTTTGGTAAAAAATTGCAATAAGCGTATATTGATTGGCGTGCGCAAAAGTTATAGTGTCTACAAAATAGGTGAAAGATTTAGGGACTTTTAATTAATTTTTTATTTTTACTGGTAATGGCTGCGATCTGCGATTTTTAGCAGGAGTGCAACATTGCGGTGGACAAATCTGACCCCAAGTGACACTTTTTGGGGACCGGTGACATTATTACATTGATCAATGCTATAAAAATGCACTGATCAATGTACAAATGGCACTGGCAGGGAAGGGTTTAACACTAGGGGCGATCAAGGGATTAACTGTGTTACCTGGATGTGTTCTAACTGTAGGGGAGATGGGCTGCCTGTAACATGACAGAGATCACTGTTCCCGATCACTGGGAATAGCAGATCTTTGAGATGTCCCCTGTCAGAACGGGGATCCACCTTGTTTACATAGGCAGTTCTGCCTCTGTGTTCCACGTTCGTAGGACGTTGGCAGAGGTCAAGTCCGCTGGAGCCGTGGGCTCACTCCCACGGTGTGCAACAGGCGCCCACTGTTTCACATGCATGGACCGCCGTACAGGTAAGGTGATTCGCACAATAGAGCCAACCGTATATTTACAGTGGCTGGTCGACAAGTGGTTAAAATGTGCAAGGTTAGATATTTTAATGAGCACTGTACAAACAGCTTCATACAAGCACCCTGAATTTAATGTTTGTAAAATTAACATTTTCTATAAATATTCACAAATGATGATTTAAAATAGCAGTTTTTAAACCTGCAAGAAATTCAAAATTACCAAAAACTTCCATGGTTTCCCTTTAACCACTTCAGCCCCGGAAGGATTTCCCACTTTAGGACCAGAGCACTTTTTGCGATTTGGCACTGCGTCGCTTTAACTGACAATTGCGCGGTCGTGCAACGTTGTAAAAAATAAATTTGCGTCCTTTTTTCCCCACAAATAGAGCTTTCTTTTGGTGGTATTTGATCACCTCTGCCTCTTTTCTGATCTATAAACAAAAGAAGAGCGACAATTTTGCAAAAAAAACAAACAAATTTCTTACTTTTAGCTAAAATACAAATCCAAAACCAAAAAAAAAAATATAAAAAAAACATTTTTTTCCATCGGTTTTGGCTGATTTCGATTCTTCCTCATATTTTTGGTAAAGAAAATAGCAATCGGCATTTATTGATTGGTTTGCGCAAAAGTTGCCGCGTTTATGGACGATGAGAATTCATTCCTGGGGTTTTTATTTATTTTTTTTTTTCTAGTAATGGCGGCGATCTGCGATTTTTAGTGGTACTGCGATATTGCAGCGGACATTTCAGACCATTTTGCCACTTTTTTAAGACCTTTGGCATTTATATAGCGATCAGTGCTATAAAAATGCACTGATTACTGTGTAAATGCCATTGGCAGTGAAGGGGTTAACCTGTAGGGGAGCTCTAAGGGTTAACTGTGTTCCCTGGGCGTGTTCTAACTGTATGGGGGCTGGCCTGGCTGGGGAAAGGGGATGATCATGGCTTCCATATACAGGAAGCCTGTGATCCCCGCCCTTCCCCCTCTATGATAACGGAGATCCGTGTTTACTTACACGGACCTCCGTTCTCTCACAGCCGGGGGGGCATCGTGGGTAGTCCGCTGTACCCGCTCCCTGGCCCCCCCAGACACAGTGAGCACGCGAGCGCATCTTAGTGAGTAGTGCATGCGCGCTCACAGCACTAATTAACGCAGCCGCCGTCATATGACGGCGGTTTGCGATAACGAGCCACTCTGTCGCCGCCAGACTGCGGTCGGCGGTCGGCAAGTGGTTAATTATCTTTTTTTGTATATTGATTTACTGTATAGCTCTAAGAACATGCAGTAACCAATAGCAGACAATTAAACATAAACTTTTAATTAATCTGGTGATTTATTTTGGAGTTTCCTAAAAGTGGAAGTAAATCCAACGATTTAATAGATTCAAAAAACAATCTTATTACCGGCATGCCAGGGATGCTAACAGTCACATTGGTTGTGCCCTCAACCAAACTGTCAAACCATCCAATGGCTGGTGTCATAACTGATCACATGTGCAGCATCATGGCAGTTGAAGATTAAACAGAGGCCAAGATGGCAACTTCTTTGGCTGAAAACTATAGGAGGGTCTACTTCCACTTTAACCACTTCAGCCCCGGTAGGATTTACCCCTTTCCTGACCATAGCACTTTTTGCGATACGACACTGCGTCGCTTTAACTGACAATTCCAAGGTCATGCGACATTGTACCCAAACAAAATTGATGTCCTTCTCTTCCCACAAATAGAACTTTCTTTTGGTGTTATTCGATCACCTCTGCGTTTTTATTTCTTGCGCTATAAACAAGAAAAGACTGACAATTTAAAAAAAAATCATAAAAAAACAAATTTCTTCCTCAATTTAGGCCAATATGTATTCTTCTACATACTTTTGGTAAAAAAAATTGCAATAAGCGTATATTGATTGGTTTGTGCAAACGTTATCGTTTCTACAAAATAGGGGATAGATTTATGGCATTTTTATTATTTTTTTTTTACTAGTAATGTCGGTGATCTGCGATTTCTATCGGAACTGCAATATTGTGACGGACAGCTCGGACACTTTTGACTCTTTTTTGGGACCAATGACTTTTATACAGCGATTAGAGCTAAAAATAGCCACTGATTACTGTATAAATGTCATTGGCAGGGAAGGGATTAACACTAAGGGGTGATCAAGGAGTTAAATGTTCCCTAGGGAGGTGTTTCTAACTGGGTGGGGGCTGGGCTGACAGGGAGTAAAGATAGATCGCTGTTCATTACTTGGAATGGCAGATCTGTCTATACTCCCCTGACCGCACGGAGATCTGTCTGTTTACATTGACAGATCTACGTTCTGTCTCTCTGTGGAGCGATCGCAGGTAGCCAGCAGACATCGCGGCCGCCAGCCACACGCATGGGCTCCAGCGTCCCCACTATAGGTCTTAAAGCAGCCGACGTACAGTGCAGCCGTGCCAACCTGCCGACCTACAACTGTGGTGGCTGCTCAGCAAGGGGTTAAAGTGCAACCTCACTTTTGTTGGGAAAAACAAAACAACCCCCTCTGGGTGATCAATGTACATTGCAGGGGTCCTTGCAAGATTGACTTCTGAATGGAAGATTCTCCTTTCATTATAAACACCTGGTGCACTCTCAATGAGTTCTAATGAGGAAAGTTGCAGTGTCCCTTTAGGCTTCATTCACACTAATGCGTTTTCTGATGCATTTTGCAGAAATGCAGGGAATTTTTTTTAACATGGGTCCCTATGGAACATGTTCACATCAATGCTTTTTTGTGCCTCTGCATTTTTGGAAAGGGTCGGGGACTTTTTTTCATGCAAAAAGCAACGTTTTGCATGTAATAGACTTCAATGGGAAAGCATGAAAAACACAAGTGCTGCTTTTTTACCGCGTTTTGCCGCAATTTTACCCCAATTTTCTTCTTAAATCTGCCTAGCAACAACATTACCCCCCCCCCAAAAAAATTTTTATAAAAAAAATTAAATATAAAAAAATGCAAAACGCAAATCATGGTAAAATTCCAGCAACATTGCCGTAAAAAACGCAGAAAGCACAGCAAAAAACAGTGAAAAATTGCTGAAAAGCAAAATGCATTGATGTGAATTAAGCCTTAGGCCTGGTTCACACTTATGCATTTTTAGTGCTTTTTGCATTTTGCAGATTTGCACTGCAGTCAATTTAACATGGTTTCCTATGGAACACGTTCTGTAGTGCAAATCTGTAAAATGCACTAAAAATGCATAAGTGTGAATCAGGCCTTAGAAGTCAATAAAGCTGAATTCACGATATAGCAATTTGTACATTGTTACACTGGTCCAGCTTGGACCAATTTAACCACTTGAGCTCCAGAAGGTCCTACCCCCTTCATGACCATTGCATTTTTTGCTATTCAGCACTGTGCTACTTTAAGGGATAGTTTACACTTGCTTCAAAATAAGGCTTCGGACATGCTTTGTTAAAGCTCTCTTAATGCCAGTCAAAGCCCCTGTCACTAAATAAAATAATTTGCTTACAGTCCTGTGTACACTTTGTGTTTGCTTTGCTGTGCTTCAGCTCTGCTTCAAAAATTATACCCTATGTCGCTTTAGTGGTGCTTCAAAGCGTCTTCAAAGCCTCCATAGAACTCTATGACAAAGCTTGTTTGAAGCTCGCTTAAAGCACCTGTGGTGCTTCAGCTTTAGCTTTGCTTTGTTTTGGAAAAATTGCAGATGCGAGATATCAACCACGCATGGCATCTGCCAAGCTTCAACAAAGCTTCAAAGGAGCATCATTAAAGCACCACCGAAGCCTCAAAAACACATCATAAAATCTTTTTGAAGCAGTAGGAGCTTTAATGTGCGTTGAAGCCAAAGCAAGTGTAAATGAGCCCTAACTGGCAATTGCACGGTCATAAAACACAAATTAAATGTATATATATTTTTTTCACAGAAACAGAGCTTTATTTGGTGGTATTTTATCACCACTGGGTTTTCTATAATGTAAACACAAAAAAACATCTCCGCCAGCTTATGTGTCGAGAGGCTGCCCTGCTACAATCCCCACACAGGATTTCGCTCAGAATGGATGCCATTCAGAAAACACTTTTAAGTTTTGCAAAGAATTCATCTTTATGTCACCACTCCACCTCATCCAATCAGAAAATGCTTTGCAATCACTGACAAAATGCAAAGTGTTTCCTAAATTGCACTTGTGCCTAAGCAAGCCAACCTCCTGTGTTCATAATGCAGCAGGGCATTTTCTCGGCACAAGACCCTGAAACTAGGGGAGACCACTGTCGTAACGATGCCTACTAAAGTGATTTGTAGTTTCCACTCACACAGACATGGCACATAATGCACATACTCACAATGGTACCAAGCAAAATGCCATATCTCGAATTAGTCTTTAACCACTTGCTTACTGGGCACTTAAACCCCCTTCCTGGCCAGGCCAATTTTCAGCTTTCAGCAATGCCACTCTTTGAATGACAGTTGCGCAGTCATGCAGCACTGTACCCATATGAAATTTTTGTAATTTTTTTACACAAATAGAGCTTTCTTTTGGTGGTAGTTATTCACTACAGGGGTTTTTATTTTTTGCTAAACAAACAAAAAAAAGACCGAAAATTTTGAAAAAAACCCTAAAAAAAACAACAGTTTTCAGTTTGTTTTAAAATTTTGCAAACAGGTAATTTTTCTCCTTGATTTATGTGCACTGATGGACACTGATAGGCACTGATAAGGCGGCACTGATCAGGAGGCACTGATGAGGCACTGAAGGGCACTGAGAGGTGGCACTGATAGGCAGCACTGATAGGTGGCACTGATGGGCACTGATGAGGTGGCACTGGTGGGCATGATCAGGAGGCACTGATGAGGCAGCCATCTCCTAAATGGTTGCGCATTTAGGAGATATTTACTGTACCTAGAGGTGAGCCTTATTACAGGGTTACCTACAGGTAAAAATCAACCAAGGGAGTTTACTCCAACTTTAACCCTTAGGCCGGCCATACACGGTTCTAATCTCAGCCAGTTCAGTAGGAACCAGCCAAGATTCGAACAATTAATGGGCAGGCTGAATGTACCAAGTTGATTGATCAAATTGATAGCAATACACCAGCTAAAAGACACCACCCCCGTGCTTTGTGTGTATATATTTTCCCCTCTTTCAGAGGGGCAGGTTTGCCTGAGGAAGGAGGCGGGGCCTCTGAAATGCATCGCGGGCCGCCTCCTCTGCTGTTTGCCTCTCTGTTCTTGCCGTAGTCGGTTGATGCGTGTTAGCCTGTGACGCCGCAGCTTCTCTGTCATTGCGGCGGGTCCCGGCTTAAGCAAGCGGCTGCCTTCTCAGGCGTGCCCGCTCACGGTGTGGTCTGGCCTCCATGAGTTACCACCTAGCCCAATTCATCTCCACACTGAGGACTGTGCCCCTGGTCTGCGGCTGCCTGGACCGCTCGGTCCCTTACAGTGCCCTGGCAGTCACTTTGTGGCTGTCTTTGCTTCCAGTTGGTCTTTCCTGCATGCTTAGACATTTTCAACCAATCAATCCTGGCTACCTGTCTGGAGCACAGCACACCACCTACACTGCACCTTGACATGCTGCTTGCAAAAAATGTTAATGTAAGTGGATGCTAATAAATTTTAAGTTGTTTTAATTTACACTGACCTGGCATCCTGCTTTTTTTTTTTCAAGTTGATTGATCGATCAACTTGGGTACAACCCAGTGGCGGCCCGTCCATCAAGGCGCACGGGTGCCACCCCCTCTCTCCCACATGAATCTATCCATGGCTGCCCGTGACCACCCCCCCATTCATGTGGCCGCCCCTTTGTGGTGCCGGCCGCATGAATTACCGCGGCGGGCGGTTTCCATAAAGCATTTAATTGGCTTCATTAAAGTGTGGCTTGTGGTGCAAAACGTGCCACCACAAGCCCTTAGAAAGGCAAATGAACATTTTCCTTTCTAACTGGGAACCGCTCTCAGCCAATAAGGAAGCGCCAGTATGATACCAGTTTCCTGATTGGTGGAGAAGACAAGCAATCCTATTGGACGCCTATCTCAGAGGAGAAGGAGGATGTCGTCGGAGCACTGAGAGCGCACTTCCCGCTTGCTGGACTCTGCACACTCCTGCCTGCTAATAGATGGGGTAAGTGCGGGGGGTCTGTCAGTGCCACGAGCCCCGCGGTGGTGGGGGTGCCTGCAATTTACCCTACCTGTGTTATTGGCTGCAATTTACCCTACCTGTGTTATTGACTGAAATTTACCCTACCTGTGTTATTAGCTGCAATTTCCCCTACCTGTGTTATTGGCTGCAATTTACCCTACCTGTGTTATTGGCTACAATTTACCCTACCTGTGTTATTGGCTGCAATTTACCCTACCTGTGTTATTGGCTGCAATTTACCCTACCTGTGTTATTGGCTATAATTTACCCTACCTGTGTTATTGGCTACAATTTACCCTACCTGTGTTTTTGGCTGCAATTTACCCTACCTGTGTTATTGGCTGCAATTTACCCTACCTGTGTTATTGGCTGCAATTTACCCCACCTGTGTTATTGGCTGCAATTTACTCCACATGTGTTATTGACTGCGATTTACCCCACCTGTGTTATTGGCTGAGATTTACCCCACCTGTGATACTGACTGCTATATACCCCACCTGTGATGCTGGGGCTGTATACTGTGTCCTGCGATACTGGCTGCTATATAACCCAACTGTGATGCTCAGCTGTATACTGTGTCCTGTGATGCTGGGGCTGTATACTGTGTCCTGTGATGCTGAGCTGTATACTGTGTCCTGTGATGCTGAGCTGTATACTGTGTCCTGTGATGCTGAGCTGTGTATTGTTTCCTGTGATGCTGAGCTGTATATTGTTTCCTGTGATGCTGAGCTGTATGTTGTGTCCTGTGATGCTGAGCTGTGTACCCCTGACACAATATGTGGAATACAGGGGGTGGATTCTATAAGAGGTGGGGCTTATGAGAAGTAGGAGGGGTCAAAAAGGAAGGGCGGGGCCTGGCACCCCCCCATCCTAAAACTTCACCAGCTGCCATTGGTACAACCATCCTTCTGGATTCTCTTGCAATTATCGCTAGCAGCTGTGATAGTCACTTGCAATAATCATTATCTTCTCTCGTACCGTTAACAGAAAAAGGTCGTCCCCCATCGACCAGCCCCTTCGGCAGGGGTTGCTCTCTTCTATTACTAATAACGTTCACTGATAGTGTCGACGATCGCTATTAACGTTCTCTTAGGTCTTCCTACCAACATGGTTACCGTCGACCACTTCAAAATCCTACCCCCCCACGGTCCGGGGCGGGAAGGAAAAACTGGGGAGGATGAAGAGTATTCGGGGTGGAGAATATCTTAGGTGGGGGACATAAGGTGTATAACACAGTCCCCATGTGTCGAGTCGTAGTGTCCTGTGTTGTATGTCGAGTCGTAGTGTCCTTTGTTATATGTCGAGTCGTAGTGTCCTTTGTTATGTGTCGAGTCGTAGTGTCCTGTGTCATATGTCGA
>BLSH010149993.1:101419-115351 GCA_018402905.1 Glandirana rugosa | reverse complement strand
CTACAAGTGACCTAACGGAACCTATTAATTATAGATACGCAAATATGAAGAATGCAGACCATTCTCATGGGTAATGATTACCACTTCCACGTGTCACGTACGAACACATAATGTCGAATGATGTTAGGTGGTTTGTCTCATCCATGTAGACTGATACATTCTTCTGGAAACTTTAAAGTGCAGCGCTATATGAATATTCAAAAGTGAACAATGTATGAAAACATAAAATAGAAATAAAGGGGTAGACTGGATGTTAGCCCAGTCAACCCAATGCAGTGAATGCACCTGATACAGGTAATAATGAGTCCATTACTGTGAACATAGAAATATAAACCGTAAATAATAAATCCGTATTCAAAAGTGATGATAAAAGTTCATATGCAGTCCTTCACCATATGCAACACCAAATGAAGTGACTTGTATTTCCAGTAAGCTGTAATACACAAGCATGCACTGTGCACCTTCACCATTAGTAATGGGTACTCTTACCAGACGTAAGAAGTATAAACGCATAGATATTAATTATCCAAGGCAATCCAGTGAACATCAACGTCAGCACACCAACTACCGCGTCCCAGTATCCCGCCACACTTCAGAGCTGCACACTCCACAGATAGATCTCCCAGTGTAGATGAAAAACACCAGCCAAAATCCCAGCGTGCCTCAGTAGGAATATATAAAAACACTCCACATAGCGTAGGTACCCCTATTGAAGTCCTAGCGGACGAAACGCGTCGGGTGAGGCTGACCTGCTTGTCTATCATTACGCTCTTCTTTTATTCAAATGGAATTCCAATTTGCCTATTTACGGATTTTACCATGTAAGTGTAAGTCTTTTTAATAAACCCTACTGGTCAACAGTATTACGCTATGTGGAGTGTTTTTATATATTCCTACTGAGGCACGCTGGGATTTTGGCTGGTGTTTTTCATCTACACCGGGAGATCTATCTGTGGAGTGTGCAGCTCTGAAGTGTGGCGGGATACTGGGACGTGGTAGTTGGTGTGCTGACGTTGATGTTCACTGGATTGCCTTGGATAATTGATATCTATGCGTTTATACTTCTTACGTCTAGTAAGAGTACCCATTACTAATGGTGAAGGTGCACAGTGCATGCTGGTGCATTACAGCTTACTGGAAGTACAAGTCACTTCATTTGGTGTTGCATATGGTGAAGGACTGCATATGAACTTTTATCATCACTTTTGAATATGGATTTATTATTTATGGTTTATATTTCTATGTTCACAGTAATGGACTCATTATTACCTGTATCAGGTGCATTCACTGTATTGAGTTGACTGGGTTAACATCCAGTCTACCCCTTCATTTCTATTTTATGTTTTCATACATTGTTCACTTTTGAATATTCATATAGCGCTGCACTTTAAAGTTTACTAAGATTCATGCAATTTGGGAAGGTTGTAGTGCCAGCAGCTTGATTTCACTTTTTGTTTATACTTGTAACTGTTTTGGTAGTGCAATAGTATCTTTTAATTTGTGTTACATTCTTCTGGAAAGCTTGGCCTTGTGAAAAACAACAGACTTTCTGTCTGGATCACTATAGGAAAGAAAGTCTAGAAAAGAACTTAATGTAGCCCTCACATCTAAGAATTGGTAAGCTGAAATGTAATAAATGTTTGCTTTTGGGTTTAAGCCGGTGTGACTTGTCATGCAATTTGACAGGTCCAAATCACATGACAAATCACACCCTATTGTCTGCAATGGAACTGTTCATATCGGTGCAACACCGACTTTGCAGTGCCTCACCGATTTAAAAAATAAGTTTCTGCACTATTTTTTGCTATTTCAGGTGAAACTTGCATAGACATTTGTGTATGAAGTCGCACAGATGTCAGCCAAGTGCCCCCTGAATTTGCACTGACATGCAGCTTTGAAATTGTGCGATTTCAAGTGACGTTGTGTGAATTCAAAGTCAGATTTGGTGTGAACGGGTGCTTATATTGCTTCAAACCTCAAGAGCTATTTAACCCTTTCGCTGCTAGGGTAGTTTTTGCAGTTTTTTTTATTTTGGACATGTTTAAAAAAATTATTTTAGGCCTGAAGATTAGTTAAAACCCCCAAACATATATCAAATTTTCAGTAAAATTACCCTAAAGTTCATTTTAGGGAACACAAATGCAATATATTACCCGTTTTTGGCAGTAAATAGATACTTAACATGCCAAACTTTACAAGTGCCCTCAAAATGACAATAGGCAACATCTTAATAATCATCCGTTCATAGGTCAATAGGTCATCAGTTTATGGTTAACTGTGAATAGTAGCCTTAGAATTATTGCTCTCACTCCGCATGCATGGTAATATGCAACATATGTAGCACAAGATATGTTTTCGTACATAAGCCCCCTCTATGGGTTCGTTTATGGGGGGTTTCTAATGCCCAGTACACACAATGAGAAAATTAGATGAAAAGAAATGCATTGGGAACATTCGTCGATAATCTTTTTGTTGGTACACAGCTTTTGAGAGCCTATCATGATAGTTCATGAGAAATTACCTGAAGGGACGAACCCGAAAAATGTTCTTGTACAATAACAGAACAAACGATTTTCATTTAATCTGTACAGTATTCGTCCATAAAAATTGAGTGACCAAAACCATGCATAAAGGGCACTGGTTGGTGTAAAGAGGCACTGCATAGTGTAAAAGGTCACTGCGTGGTCTAAAGGGCACTGGGTGTTGTAAAGATGCACTGCGTGGTGTAAAGGGGGCACTGTGATGTAATAGGGGCAGTGAAGGGAAACAGAAGACTGTGATGTAAAGGGGACTACAATGTGAAAGGTACGCTGAAGGCGATGATGTTCTTTGCTGACTGGACCTCCATAAATTTTAATTCAAGGCCCCTGTTATAAAGCTTTATACCCTGTAATTATGTTGCTTCATTATAATGTTGACAACCCTATGCACTGTGATATATTTTGATGCATTAAAGGAAATGCATGTAGAGACCAATGTACAAATATGCTGTGACCTTCCCAGCGGATATAGTCGAAGGTGTGGCAAACAGAGGGGTCACACATACCTGACATCACTTCCAATTACACTTAGTAGCACTCTCGAATTTCATATGAGGGTACCATGCAAAACAACAAAAACGATCATGTACTACGCGTAAGTGCTTGAATATAACTTTATTTTTTTATATCTTATTTCACTAAAACTTTATATCACATAGGGGACAAAAGATCCCCTATAAAGTATCTCACAAAAGTGAGTACACCCCTCACATTTTTGTAAATACTTTATTATATCTTTTCATGTGACAACACTGAAGAAATTACACTTTGCTACAATGTAAAGTAGTGACTGTAGAGCTTGTATAACAGTGAGAATTTGCTATCCCCTGAAAATAACTCAACACACAGCCATTAATGTCTAAACTGCTGGCAACAAAAGTGAGTACACCCCTAAGTGAAAATGTCCAAATTGAGCCTACAGTGTCAATATTTTGTGTAGCCACCATTATTTTCCAGCACTGCCTTAACCCTCTTGGGCATGGAGTTCACCAGAGCTTCACAGGTTCAATGGAGTCCTCTTCCACTCCTCCATGACGACATCACGGAGCTGGTGGATGTTAGAGACCTTGCGCTCCTACACCTTCTGTTTGAGGATGCCCCACAGATGCTCAATAGGGTTTAGGTCTGGAGACATGCTTGGCCAGTCCATCACCTTTACCCTCAACTTCTTTAGCAAGGCAGTGGTTGTCTTGGAGGTGTGTTTGGGGTCATTATCATGTTGGAATATTGCCCTGTGGCCCAGTCTCCGAAGGTCACAGTGCTTTTTTTCAGTATGTCACAGTACATGTTGGCATTTATGGTTCCCTCAGTGAACTGTAGCTCCCCAGTGCCGGCAGCACTCATGCAGCCCCAGACCATGACTCTCCAACCACCATGCTTGACTGTAGGCAAGAAACACTTGTCTTTGTGCTCCTCAACTAGTTACTGCCACACACGCTTGACACCATATGAACCAAATAAGTTTATCTTGGTCTCATCAGACCACAGGACATGGTTCCAGTAATCCATGTCCTTAGACTGATTGTCTTCAGCAAACTGTTTGCGGGCTTTCTTGTGCATCATCTTTAGAAGAGGCTTCCTTCTGTGACAACAGCCATACAGACCAATTTGATGCAGGGTGTGGCATATGGTCTGAGCACTGACAGGCTGACCCCCCACCCCTTCAACCTCTGCAGCAATGCTGGCAGCACTTATATGTCTATTTCCCAAAGACAAACTCTGGATATGACGCTGAGCACGTGCACTGAACCTCTTTGGTTGAACATGGTGAGGAATGTTCTGAGTGGAACCTGTCCTGTTAAACTGCTGTATGGTCTTGGCCACCATGCTGCAGCTCAGTTTCAGGGTCTTAGCTAACTTCTTATAGCCTAGGATATCTTTATGTAGAGCAACAATTCTTTTTTTCAGATCCTCAAAGAGTTCTTTGCCACTGTACTGTATGGTATGATGACCCTTTATGACAAGTTCTCTTTAATGAGACTCCTGATGTCTAACCTGCCCTCCATTGATACTAATTCCAGGGAAAATTATGTTAAGTTGCTTCCTAGCTCTTTGCAGATAAAGGAGATCAGTGAATGGATGTTTGCTGGTCCCCCTCCCCTCCACTCAGTGACATGGGTCTCAGGCCTGTAGGTGGGTCACAGGAGCCTGGGAAGCATGGCAGGCTATCACAAGTTGTTAAAGATGCTGAAAGCCTCCTGGCAACCATTGACACAGAAAGTGGCCAGATGGGACCTAGTTCCCTATCAGGTCTGCTTTCTCCTTGTGATTGACAGCAGGCAATGCTCTGACTCCATATCTAATAGACTGTCTATTGGTTATGCATCCACTCATTGTCAAACACAGGAAAAGTGGACTTGATGGAGAGCTAGTCTGTAAATTTCCATCAGGCTCCACCCACTAGGGTTGCCATCTCATTCCTTTAAACCAGAACACATATTAATTACACAGGTTCTGAGGGTAATTTAATGCAGAGAAGGCACCAAGTGAGTTTAATTACCTCCTTAATTAGCCTCAGAACCTGTGTAACTAATACATGTTCGGGTTTAAAGGGATGAGATGGCAA
Organism: Glandirana rugosa; assembly: GCA_018402905.1. NCBI lineage: Eukaryota > Metazoa > Chordata > Amphibia > Anura > Ranidae > Glandirana > Glandirana rugosa. The sequence continues at coordinate 110,245 of BLSH010149993.1, read as the reverse complement.
CCCTACCACCCACCCAGCTTCAAAACTCCTCACCGGGGCATTGTATGTGTGACAGCTACAGCAGCAAGGAGGGAGCAAGACTGCATTGAGGTTGGAGCATCTGTATGGACCCCCAGTGTTTTTGCACCTCAGTAGGCAGTGCTGTTTCTAACATGTCACCCTCACTGACAATTGTCATGCAGGGGCACAATAAATATCTAATAAATTCCCCTGAATTAAATCACTGAGACCGGCTGTCAGTTTGAAATCTGGGTCCTGGTCTCTGCTGCAATAGCACAGATCATATCTCCTCTATAAATCAAGCCAGCAAACAGTATATGCAAGCATCACTGATAAATGTTGTAACAGATGTATTGTTACAACATATTTGGAGTTTTTTTTATGTTCAGATCAAAGGAATATCTATTGATCTGAACATTACATCTGAGAAAGCAACCTCACAAGTGAATAAAATGTATTTTTTTTAACTTGTCCCTGTTTAACCCCTTGTTAATCCTTACCTATTCATAATCATCCCTATGCCAAAGCCATGTATTATTTTAGAAATATATTTTATATAGTATTATTATAAATGAGGCTGGCCACAAAATAAAATGTGCCTTTTTATTTATAGTAATGCTAATTGCTTGGTCAAAGTAGAAAAAACGCTTTTGTCCCCTTATGTTGTATCTTTTTGTCTTCAAGATTCCAAAGAAAATATAATTTTTGAAGGCAATATTATTAAAAGTCCCCCCTCCCTTTCCCACCACCTTAAAAAACATAAATGTTTTACTTCTGTGAAGTTACTAATTTACAAGATTATTGGGGATAATTGATCCATGGTGGAAAGGTAAAAAAGGCTGTGGTCCATGAAGACAAAGTAGAAAAGTAAAATTCCAGCGCTAAAGGATCCTCTAGATGGCAATCAACCATGTGGAAAAAAGGTGGATGTACCGATGTGTGCTGCCCTCCTTGGACGGGGAAATCCGAAAAGTACTAGAAAAACAAGAAAAAAAAGGAAGGAGCACGCACCTAGTGCATTACCAAAAAAATGATTTACCATATATACTCGGGTATAAGTCGAGTTTTTCAGCCCATTTTTTGTGCTCAAAAAGACCCCCCTCGAGCCAGTGTCTGTGGGGATCAGTAGTTTCACTTTAAACAGAGCTGTGCTGCTTCTAAGAGCCGTTCTGTGCTGTGTAAGTGTGATTAAAACACATTGGTATGCAAAGAATGCTGAGAAAGGTGTCAGATTCTCAGCTTGATGTCGGCAGGTGGGCGGGACAAGCTGATCTCCGTGAAGGGCTGCAGCCCTCTCTCTGCATTCTCAGCATTCTTTGCATTCCAATGTGTTTAATCACACTTACACAGCACAGAACGGCTCTTAGAAGCAGCACAGCTCTGTTTAAGGTGAAACAAAACTACCTTACTCATCCCTTATGTGTTCTGGCTACAGTATCTGTGTCCTGACATTAAAATCCCTGTGTCCTGGCATTAAAATCCCTGTGTTCTGGCATTAAAATCCCTGTGTCTTGGCATTAAAATCCCTGTGTTCTGGCATTAAAATCCCTGTGTCCTGGCATTAAAATCCCTGTGTTCTAGCATTAAAATCCCTGTGTTCTGGCATTAAAATCCCTGTGTCCTGGCATTAAAATCCCTGTGTTCTGGCATTAAAATCCCTGTGTCCTGGCATTAAAATCCCTGTGTCCTGGCATTAAAATCCCTGTGTCCTGGCATTAAAATCCCTGTGTTTTGGCTAAAATCCCTGTGTCCTGGCTAAAATCCCTGTGTTCTGGCTCCCTGTCCCTGTGTTCTGGCTCCCTGTCCCTGTGTTCAGACTGCTGCATTTCACACCCTAGGCTTATATGCGGGTCAATACGTTTTCCCATATTTTTTGGGCAAAAGTAGGGGGGTCGACTTATACACGGGTCGACTTATACACGAGTATATAGGGTATTTAAAAATTATTAAAGCAGGGTACTCACAATAAGTAAGAAGATAAGATGTGGTAAAAGCATATGGCAGGATAAAAGCTGACGCGTTTCGGGGGTGCACCCCCTTCCTCAGAGCTTTGCTCAATCAACATTTTTATCCTTATCCCGCTAGCATTAGTAAATTGATAGCAAAGCATATCATATATATTTGCCTTAAACTTGTTTTTTTACATTTCTTCAGTTACCTCCTGTTTTAAGGTCTAGGCAAATGATGTCACACATCCAGGAGTCTTCAGGAGGGGAGGAGGGGCTGTTTCTGCTAAGCAAACTGCCCTGCTTGCATGCCTGAACTAAGGGCAGATGGGTTCCAGGAAGTAAATGCTACATGAATCATTTGCCCTTACTCAAGATGACCATGGGCAGAAATGGTAAGGTGGTGTTTTTCAAAGTGATTTTTCGGCAAAATAAAGCATGACGACATGGATAAATGGGGGGGGGGGGGGGGTGGGATGCTTTGAATATTAAAAATGAATTGTAGCAGTACCCCCATAGGGGCTGCTGAGTGTTGTGGTCCACCTGTCACCCTGCCCAGCCCGACATTCACTTTCTCAGGCACACAGAGTCAATGAATAGTCTGTCAACTTTGTTTTGCATTTTATTGAGAGGTTAAACTTGGATGGGGTTAAGGAATTTATGAGATGCCCAGAATTGAAGCTGAAATATTTGCTTTAGGCACAGAACTATGTACACTCCCTGTACATCTTTACACTCCGCACTCCTCCTGCACAAACTTGCTTGCAGATTATCTCCTCCTTACTCTCTCCAGCACATCACTTCTACTCAGGCACAGCTAGCACAAGGTTGGGCCTGACTCTGGTTACAGCCAGGCCTTGCAGAAATTGCCTTTTGCAGGCAGGGACCACGGGCCCCTGTTTTGAAGCCAGAAAAAGGCTATGTTGTTTAAATGCTAGCTGTCCTTGGTAGACTACTGATCCCAGTCAGTCCTCTTCAGGCTCTGCCAGCCCTCTTGGCCGCAGCTGCCCAAACTCCACTGCCCATGACACCACAGTCCTCACTGGCTCTACACCCATCTCAGATTGTCTCTCTCTCTCTCTCCCAATCTGTTCCAGTGTGCCTCCCCAGTGCTCCAGGATGTGTGCCACTCACCAACACCTGGTGGATCCCTTTTGGAGACTTTGCCTGGCAGTACCTTGCAATGTCCTCTTCTGCTCCTGGTTAGGACACCTCTGTGGTTTATACGAGGGTCCCTCCACTCCTGAGCTCCAGCCCAAGGTCACCCCCCCCCGGCCAGACTGGGAGGGCTCCCTCAAAGGCCAACGACAGCTAGCACTTCATCTCCAATTCTTCCACCCAAACTCTCCTCCCCAGCTGGGATAACCCCATATATTTAAGGAGTCTTGCCCCCTGCCAGTCCAGGTTGGGGATTGGTCAGGGCTCCATAGAATACTCCAGGCAGCTCCACCTCTCTTCCCCTCTTCTTCTTCCAGCACCTTCTGGAAGCAAGAGGGCAGTAACCAAGAAGTGACACTACCTGTGAGTCACCAGCTGCTACACTGAACCACTCCCAGCCTAACAAACCAAAACAAACAGGCCTAGCTGCCAGCTAGGCCTGCTTAAATGTACCTGACCTTAAAAAAAAAAACCCTTACTCTAGCACCTACCTAGGTAGAGGGTGCGAAAGAATTACATTTTGGTTTGTGGGGCTCATATGCAGTGTAGTTCTGCTTTAATGTCTATTGATGGTTCATTCATACTGTTTAATATTAAATTAAATTAAATGTGAATTGGTGGAGATCGCTGGAATTTCCCCGGAAGATGAATTTAACTGTGCTGCGCCTCTGAATGCCTCCTGTCATCGCTACAAATACACCGAGAAGCCTGAAAGATAAACTAAACAGTCACAAAGAAAGCAAATGAAACAAAACTGCACCTCGCAACGGCTGTTTTAACCTGAAAGAACATCAGGCCAATTATGGAGCACAATAATGCCTACATTGTACTATATTTTCTCCTGACATAAAATAAATATTGAAATAAATCAGCAACAGGTATTAACCAATCCGATGAAATACTGCACATACATTTCAAGAGCTAATCTCTTAATAAGAGATTGTAATGAGACATGCAGGAATTATGTAATTGCATTTAATGATATACTGTTCCATTATTCATGGAGGTTTTAAATTGCTTTTTTTGCAATCCTGATTAAATGGCAGGTTGATGGATAGTCCTCTGTATGATTTGGTTCAAACACTTTGAGCTTATATTCATATTAAAGACACATGAACTTTGGCAGTATGGATCTCATCAGCGATAAGAAAAAAAAATATTGATTGAATTTGTCTCTGCTCTTAAAGGGAATGCTTACTGATTTTAACATATGTTCTTTCTTTGTTTTTGTTTAATTTTTAAGACAAAAAAGACAGTTTAAAAAAATGTTTAATCTTTGTTTTTGAAGAACTCCGGGAAAAAAATGTTTTTTTTCCCCATGCAGTGGAGCTGTGGCCACGTTGCATGGGTTAACTGTGTTTTTGTCTAGGGGTGAAGAGAGTGGAGATATACTTATCTAATCCGCCGATCCTCTGAGCACAAGACCAGTCGGTGTCACTCCTGCCCCCCCCCCGCCGCACGCTAGCGGTCTTGTGCATTGAATGTTCCTGGCATTATCACGCCCATCACGCCCACGTCAGCTTTGGACGTGAGGATGGCAGAAACAGTCCACCGCTCTACGTGGGGATCGCTATTTTCTGAAGGATCGGGTAAGTATAGCCATTCTGTGTGCCCCTGGACAAAATTAGCACTTTATAACATATTAAATCTTTATATATTTTATTTCACAAGATTGGTTTATGGCTTTAAAACCATTGTAATACAAAGGGGATTAATAAATCATCAATTCATGCACATAAACAAATTGCCAGGAAGCTATTGCCGGTCAATTCGTGCACAGGTGAACACATATTGGCAGGAATGTGAACGCACGTGCGCACACGCGGGAGCACCTCCTCAGCCTTCATTGGCGCCAGGCGGCCTATTTAAAGGATGCTCAGACTCCTGCTCAGTGCTAACTGGTCTTCAACTGTTTCCTTGTGCCCTCCTTGAATCCTGCATGATACCCGTTGCTGACCTGGCTTGCTATTGACCTGACCTTGGCTCCTATTTATGCTTCTGATCATCTGTTCCTGACTTCGGCTTACTCCTCACTTCTCTCCTGTCTGATGCCTTGGTATCTCCCTGCCCACTCGTTGCTTACTTCGGCTATCCTTCTGACTAAGCTTCTGTCTCCTGTTTGGCTTCACATTACTTCCAAGTGTCTGCACTGAGCTGTATATGAGAGAGGTGCTCTCAGCTCAGAGTCCTGCTGTTGGGTACTGATAGGCGGCATTGATGAGCACTGATAAGTGGCACTGATGGGCACTGATAAGGGACATTGATGAGCATTGATAGGCGGCACTGATGGGCACTGATAAACGGCATTGACGAGCACTCATAGGCGGCACTGATAGGTGGCATTAATGAGCACTGATAGACAGCACTGATGGGCACTGATAGGGGGCATTGATGAGCACTGATATGTAGCACCGATAGACAGCACTGATGGGCATTGATTGGCAGCATTGATGAGCACTGATAGGTGGCATTGATGAGCACTGATGGGCACTGATAGGCGGTATTGATGAGCACTGATAGGCGGCACTGATGGACACTGATAGGCGGCATAAATGGGCACTGATAGACAGCACTGGTGGGCACTGATAGTCAGCACAGATGTACACTGATAAGTGACATTGATGAACACTGATGGGCACTGATAGGCGGCACTGATGGGCACTGATAGACACCACTGATGAACACTGATAGACGGCAGTGAAGGGCACTGATAGGCGGCACTGATAGGCAACACTGATAATCAGTGCCTTGATTATCAGTGTAAACAATGTACTGACAGTCTTGCTGATAGGCGGCATTGACGAGCACTGATGGGCACTGATAGGCGGTATTAATGAGCACTGATAGGCGACACTGATGGACACTGATAGGTGGCACAGATGTGCACTGATAAGTGACATTGATGAGCACTGATGGGCATTGATAGGCAGCACTGATGGGCACTGATGGGCAGCACAGATGTGCACTGATAAGTGACATTGATGAGCACTGATGGGCACTGATAGGTGGCACTAATGGGCACTGATAGGCAGCACTGCTGGGGCTGCACTAATAATCAGTACCTTGATTATCAGTGTAAATAATGTATTGACAGTCTTGCTGGTTAACGGCTCTCCTTTCCTCAAACAGACACATCGTGGGAAGAAAGGACTGCCCATAACTAGCAAGTCTGTTTACATGTGTTCAGCTATCACATGGTAAAGGGCCGCTGTGATTAGCCCTTTACCATGATCTGTGATCAGCTGTGTCACAGAGCATGCTGGATGCGCATGCCAGGTGGCACGTGGGTGGCAGGGTTCTGGGAGGATGTGCATGGACACCTTCCCAGAACTGGAAGCCCAGGGCTTGGATGAAAGGGAGGGGGGTAGGGGGGCCCTCATGGTTTCTTGCATCGGGGCCCTGAAGGATCTAGTTATGCCTCTGGATATCCCACTCATCATATGGACACCCCCAAGTCTAACAAGTTGAAAAGCTTAACCTGCGAAATGTGTTGAGACTGGTAACCCTGGTGATAATCAAAGATCCCCTCACTTTGGAGGGATTTCCACTCACTTCCTGTTTTTGCTATGGGACAGGAAGTGACGAAAAAAAAAAAGATCTGACAGGGGTTATACCCTCCCTTACTCTATCCAAAATAAAAAAAAAAGTTTTGCCTTTAGTCCTATTTTAAAGTCCAAAGCTTGGCCACAGTTTTATTTAATCGACAATATCCCTGCAAGTCCTGTTCTGAAATAACAGGGAGCATCAAACGAATATTATGTCACTGGTATTTCCTGTTTCACGTATTTCTGTAAATGTTAATCAGTGGGGTAGGTGATGCAACAAATACAAGAGATAGTGAATTTATTTTTTGCTTAGTGGAAATCATCAGAAGAGGGGTACTGAGGATACCAGATGAGGGTGGAATGTTAGAGATCCAGGGCAGTTAGTATGAGCAGCTTTGACCAAGTCATGACTGAGAACCCATTGCTTGCCTTTCATGATCCCACAAGAGCTCACGTCTGCCCATAGATACACTCAAACACTGCAGTCCATTGGCAGTTTCCAGTGATGCCTGTTCTGCTACACTATCATGTATTTTGTATGTCTTTCCTTGAACTGCAAGAGGTTATTATTGTTCATTAGTATGCTGGCATTCAGCGGCAGTTTTGGGCTACTGCAACTAGTTTACTAATCTGATTTTGGTATTGTCCTCTGTCCTAGAACTAGATAGTTTAGTCCTAGCTAGACCCTCCCTACTTCTTCCAGGTTTCCTCAACCAGTGTTAGTTATTCGCAAAGACAGGGTGGGGAATGGCTTTGTTTTCCTACACTTCAAAAGACTGGAAAAGCATCCTCTTTACTGAAATTTGCTGAAATAAAATTGCATTGGATTGTACTTCTGTGCCTTATAGAAGAGTTAAGCTGCATGTGGATGGTGCCACCTCAGCACGTGACTATACTCTCAGACTTGGTCTAAGGAGGTATGTCAGTGCATAAAGCGGTGTTTGAAACAGAACAATGCCAGGTACTGCTTCCACTGTGGCTTTCCTACCATTTTTCTCATTGCATTTGCCTGCTATGTGATGCCACCCTACTTGTCATGTCATGTAGGAGACAAACTGGGGTACCAGGAGTAGAGTTGAGCGAACACCTGGACGTTCGGGTTCTGCGGGTCCGAACGAACTTTGGGAAAAATTCCGGGTTCGGCACCGAACGTTGCCCGAACGTTATCCCGGACCCCGAACCCCATTGAAGTCAATAGGGACCCGAACTTTTAGTCACAAAAATGGCTGTAACAAAGTCCTGGCAAGTGCTAGAGGGCTGCAAAAGGAAGTAAAATGGGGGTAAGAGTAAGGCAAGTGCCCTACAAAAAAATGGGGATAGGGAAAATAAATTAAAATCAAATTTAAAAAAAATGGGAAGGGGGGGTGGATGTGGAGTAGGAGCCTAGAGGTTGACTAGGCCGTGACCGTGGCAGTGTAGGTGGAAGTGGCGGTGGTCGAGGAGGAGGAGGTAGCCCACACTGTTTTTTTTTTGTTTGTTTATAATTGGGATAGCCCCCAAAATATTGAGGCCTATTCAAAAAAACAAGTATACGAATGGCTGCGTGAGTCCGGTCTAAATGTTTATTCTGCACAAGGTACAGACAAGTCTTGTGGGATCCATGCCTGGTTCATTTTAATAAAGGTTAGCTTGTCCACGTTGGCTGTGGACAGGCGGCTGCGCTTGTCTGTGATAGCGCCCCCTGCCGTGCTAAACACACGTTCAGACAATACACTGGCTGCAGGGCAGACCAGCACCTCCAAGGCATAAAGGGCAAGCTCAGGCCATGTGGCCAATTTGGAGACCCAGAAGTTTAATGGGGCAGACCCATCAGTCAGTACGTGTAGGCGTGTGCACACATACTCTTGCACCATGTTGCTGAAATGCTGCCTCCTGCTAAGACGTTGTCTATCGGCTGGTGGTGCTGTTTGTTGTGGCGGGCTGCTGACAAAGCTTTGCCACATTTCAGCCATGCTAACCCTGCCTTCTGAGGTGCTGGCGGTGGCACAGCTGCATTGGTGGCCTCTTCCTCCTCCTCCTCCTTCGCCTTGTGCTTCCACTGAGCCCCCGGTATCATTTGGGAATGCCCTCAGCAGCGCCTCTACCAGTGTGCGCTTGTAGTCGCGCATCTTCCTCTCACGCTCCAGTGAGGGAATTAAGGACGGCACGTTGTCTCCGGTGGTTACGTCGACACGGTG
>BLSH010149993.1:72814-83372 GCA_018402905.1 Glandirana rugosa | reverse complement strand
GTGTACATATAGGAAACCTACGTAAATGTAAACCCCGTATACGTCCGGTTGCCTCTACGAAAAAGTAAAAAAATGTAAATAGAAATTAAAATAATATTAAAAAAGATTGAGGAAAGTAAATTGGAATAACGAAAGTGTTCTCCCGATTGTTAACCTGAAGAACGTGAAAATGTCCGAAGTGTGTCCTAAATTGTTGGGGGGGGTTTTTTAACATTAGACCCGTCTAAGCGAGTAGGGATCACGAGTACTGATCTCAACTCGCTTGGGCTTTACATTTTTTTAAAAATGTAAACTTTTTTCAAGCCCAAGCCCAAGATGGCTGTGATGGCTTCTAAGGGCAAACCAGTGAAACGCTTGTTGATTGGCTGCCCTGCAGCTATTCAACATGTGTGATCAAATACCCGAACCCAGAACCCGAACCCGAACTTTTTTCAAATGTAAAAATTTTTTTACATTTCGGGTTCGCTCAACTCTAGTCATGAGCACTAGGGATGAGCGAATCTGCCCAGATTACAATTTTTTGGGGGGGGTTGTTAAATCCTGTGTGAAGCCTGTAAAAGTGCAAGAAGTCCAATTGTTAGCCCTCTTGTGAAAGCAATAAGGTTAAATGAAAGGAGTTAGAAAAAATTATAATAAAATTAAAGATAAATGTAAAAAAATGAAAAAGCATCTCCGTTGGCCTGCATATGCCCCAAATGTAAATGCATCCAAAGGATATACATGTGTATGTAAACATCGATCGGTCCACACTTTTTATATATCGCTGCAAACCTCAGAATGAGAGCAATAATTCTAGGGCCATCATTTATCATTTACTCTAAATTAATGGGCTGTAAAGGCATTTAAATAGTTGCATATCAATATCTTGGGGTACTGTTATTTTTTGCCATTTTCACGGCTTCAGACAGTTTAAGGCTTGGCATGTTTGGTATCTGATTACTCTACACTACTTTATTTTTTATTTTGTACAAAAATTGGGAAATAAATTGTGTTTGTGTGCAATGAAATTCATTCTCTTCCACCTCCTCCAACATCTGTCTCTTATCCTCCTAGGGAAGGATACTTCTTCAATGTGATAATGGCATGAGGAGAGGCTCTGGGAGCCTCTGCCAGTGGTGATGAATCAAGTAGGAGATAGTAAAACAACTGACAAATCCTCCCAGGTGCAGCCTGCTAAAATGCTCTGTTGGTCATCCTCTTTTCCTCAAGAATGCAGAGCAGCTTACTTGTCTGAAAGTGCAGCTAATGGGCCTCTTCCTTCTCCTCCTTTTCTGCTAATCCTACCATGGCCTTGCCAACTGGACATGTGGTGTCAGACAATGCTATCCCTAAGACCAGACCAACAAGCTATGGAGTGTTTGTTAGGGCCTTTTGTAACATATCTGCTGTTGCAATTGAAGCAAAAAAATTCCCCATATCACCCCCCTGCCCAGTGCCTTAATGCAAGCTTTGCCAAACACCCCATGTTATGGCCTGTGCTCCACCAATGTGTGGAATGAATTTAGAAAGCAGGAGGCAGAGGTGGAAAATGAGGTGGAGGGCTGGGGTGCTGTCTGTGAGGAGGGAGAGGCGTGGGGTGCTAGCAGTGAGGAGGAGGGTTGGGGTGCCAAGAGAAAAGAATCTCTCTAATGTCTTCAAAAGACTGTGTCTGTAGCACAGAGAGAACCAGTTGAGGTCTTAATCAAGGTGTTAGAGGCCAACAGTCTCTGAAACAAGACAGAAAGGGAAGAAGCCTGACCTAATACTGCTGAGAGCCAAACGCAGGTCCAGACCTAGCCATTTTCCCACCCACCATCACTATTTTTCTTTTTTTTTTTTAATATTGAAATATTTATCTTTTTTGTAACTTTGAATTATGTTTTTATTTTTTTGCCAGCTCATACACTTGCATCAGTTGCATGCTGATATAAACACCCCCAACTTAAAGTTATATTCATAAAAATAATTTTCCAGCAGCAAAACAATTATTACAGGTGGAATTAGTTGAAATGTACCTAGCACAAAGGTTACAGACATACTGCATGTTTTACTGCAAGAACTAAAGCCTCGTACAGACGGTGCGACAGTCGTACACCCGAACGGCCCAAAACGTATGTTGGCTGTTGTGTCTCGCGTACTGACATGCACTAAGCGATCGTACAACCAAGCCGAACGTAGTGACGTGTTACGAGCGTATAAAGAGGAAGTTCAGGTGCAAGTGATTTGTGAATTAGGAATGTAGGTTTACACAAACAGACACTTCTGAGCGTTCCTGACTCCTGAGCATGTGTGTTTTGCACAGTACAACTTGTTGGACCAACTTCTCTGTACACACGATACAACGGTCGTACGACCGCTTGTTGTACAACCAAAGTTTTCTAGTTTGCTCATCCAACTTCTGTTGTACAACCGTCGTACGTCGACTGTTCTAATCGCGCGTACTAACGGTCGGATAACCGTTGACCGACGCACCGTGTGTACGGGCCTTAAGAGACCCCAGATGACACAGCAGTGTAAAACTGGGCAACATCAGGGTGATTTTAAATAGCAAGGCCCAACTTACTAGAAACAAAGAGCATTGACTGGGGCCTTACAACAAGAATTTAGATACTGAAGTTGCCAGCAGGGTAAGAATGGCCAGTGGCAGGACAATTTAAACCAACAATAATAGTCCTAAATGGTATACGTACAGCTTGTATTTCATCTATAGGGTTGGGGGTTAGGGTTGGGGGTTGGGGGGGTGACTGAAATGTAAGTGATATAATGTGAGGTAGCTTAGGTGTGCATTGTTTTTGCACCTTTTTTTTTCAAAGGGTGCAAAAAAAAAAAGAATAGACCCTGATTACCAGAAAAGCTAAGGTGTTGACAATCGAAGACTAGCTATTAATAAGTTGTTGTAGATAGATATTGGTGCTTAAAATGATTTTTGATTGTACTGTATAGATCTGTACACACTGGCAGGACATATAGAGAAATGTACTCTGGCACTGCAATTCAAAGAACTCATGCATAGTTTGTTAAAGTAAGTCTAAACCCAACCACTAAAATCATATATAAGCTTTAGCAGGATAATTTCAGTTTTCATGGCTAGCTTTCATGAAAATAGCCTGTGCTGCTAAAATAAAGGATCTTGTTTGGGCACTTTGTGTGACAAGGCTGTCTCTGTCTCCCACTATCTCCTGTCTGCAAATGACCGTGTCATATGCTATAAATATACAGTTGTGCTCATAAGTTTACACACCCTGGCAGAATTTATAATTTCTTGGCCATTTTTCAGAGAATATAAATGATAACACAAAAACATTTCTTTCACTCATGGTTAGTGTTTGGCTAAAGCCATTTATTATCAAACAACTGTGTTTACTCTTTTTATATCATAATGACAATAGAAACTACCCAAATGACCCTGATCAAAAGTTTACATACCCTGGTGATTTTGGGCTGATAACATGCACACAAGTTGACACCAAGGGGTTTGAATGGCTGTTTAAGGTATCCATACTCACCTATGATCTGTTTGCTTGTAATTAGTTTGTGTGTATATAAAAGGTCAATGAGTTTCTGGACTCCTGACAGACCCTTGCATCTTTCATCCAGTCAAAATGCAAAAACACACAGCGCTAACCCAAAAGCAACAATAGCAGCAGCTCAAAATACTTGGTCCCAGTATAAAAGTCTATAATAAATGAGGAGCTGTGCTGGAAGGATGAAAAGATCAGTATATGAAAATGTCTCTATATGTGGTCCTTGATCCGAATGAGTAATAGTGATACTGTTGACAGGATAAATCTTAAGTCCTAAATATCCGGACTGGGGGCTTACCCCATGGAGGATGATTAAACGCCTGTAATCAAATCCATAGATATCTCTCCGGTCCCAAGCTGTCAGTAAAATGCGTCCCCCTCACATCAAGCGATCATATGTAGGGATGAGTAAAAAACACTATATAGTGAAGTACGTATGGATTCTTTCACAAGTGTACCCACCACCTACACCACAACCACTGTGTGTACAAACAGGGGGGACCGGAACCACCACCAGGAGAACTGAAGGCTTACCAACACTCAAACCCAGCGTATCTGTAGCAGTGATATGGGTCCCTCTGCTGTTCGTGATACCGGATCGCCCAATCCACATAAATGCTAACGCTCAGATGGATGCAATCAAATGGGTTCAGAGTGACATGAAATAGAGGAAAGCCGACATCGTGCAGTACCGTTTTGAAAATTTATTAAGACAAATAAAAGGCTACTCACACAGCGTTAAGTCAGTGTGCGCATACAGATAAAAAACTTCAGCCGGCTGTAGAGGAGGTGACGTCAGTGCGCCCGTTCCGACGTACGTTTCATCCAAAAGGACGTCGTCTTAGGGATGTCCGGATATTTAGGATTTAAGATTTATCCTGTCAACAGTATCACTATTACTCATTCGGATCAAGGACCACATATAGAGACATTTTCATATCTTTCATCCAGTGCTGCACTGACGTTTCTGGATTCTGAGTCATGGGGAAAGCAAAAGAATTGTCAAAGGATCTGCAGGAAAATGTAGTTGAACTGTATAAAACAGGAAAGGGATATAAAAAGATATCCAAGGAATTGAGAATGCCAATCAGCAGTGTTCAGACTCTAATCAAGAAATGGAAAATGAGGGGTTCTGTTGAAACCAAACCACGATCAGGTAGACCAACTAAAATTTCAGCCACAACTGGGCTTTTTGCCAAGAGGAATGGGCAGCTTCATCACCTGAGAAGATAAAGAGCCTCATCCACAAATACCACAAAAGACTTCAAGCTGTCATTGATGTTAAAGGGGGAAATACACGTTATTAAGTTAAATTCTGGTCTCATCATTTCAAATGACTTTGCGCCAGAAGGTTTGAGGCTTGTCTTTGTGCTATTTGGTGTATTGTAAGCGGGATACTTTGTGGCATTTGCATAGTAATGGCTTTCTTCTGGTGACTCGACCATGCAGCCCATCTTTCTTCAAGTGACTCCTTATTGTGCTACTTGAAACAGACAAACCACATGTTTTCAGAGAGTCCTGTATTTCACCTGAAGTTCTTTGTGGGTTTTTCTTTGCATCCCGAACAATTTTCCTAGCGGTTGTGGCTGAAATTTTAGTTGGTCTACCTGACCGTGGTTTGGTTTCAACAGAACCCCTCATTTTCCACTTCATGATTAGAGTTTGAACATTGCTGATTGGCATTCTCAGTTCCTTGGTAAACTTTTGATCGGGGTCATTTGTGTAGTTTCTGTTGTCATTATGATTTAAAAAGAGTAAACACAGTTAATTGATAATAAATGGCTTCAGACAAACACTAACCATGAGTGAAAGAAATGTTTTTGTGTTCTCATTCATATTCCTAAAAAATGGCCATGAAATCATAAATTCTGTCAGGGTATGTAAACTTATGAGCACAACTGTATGCTTCTGTGCTGAGTCACATTTCACCGGCATATTCCACTGTTCCATTCAGAATAAGGCCTGTTAAGAAAAATTGCAGCCAACAACAATAAGGAAATAGACCCTGTGAAAAAACAAGGCTGCAAAATACAAAGACAAAAATGGCGGCTGCCCCAATTTATAACTAGCTTTCAGAGCAAGGTGGACATGATAGCAATATGCACAACAAAATGTATTTCCCAGCACACTTACCAGTTTGCCAGCAAGAAAATGCAAACTACACTGTCTAACAATTTGCTTTAAAAACAAGTTTCCTTTTTTTTCAGACTCCATTCTTATACCATATGGGAGTCAGACCTGGTTAATTGGGCTGATGTATACCAATCTATGGATGTCTGGTGTTGGAAACACCCCACTGCTAGGGCTCACTCCTGTCATCTATCTAGCCACAAGACTATCTCATTAATTGACTTAATACAGTCAGGTCCATAAATATTGGGACATCTACACAATTCTAATCTTTTTGGCTCTATACACCACCACAATGGATTTGAAATGAAACAAACAAAATGTGCTTTAACTGCAGAATTTAAGCTTTAATTTGAGGGTATTTACATCCAAATCAGGTGAACGGTGTAGGAATTACAACAGTTTGTATATGTGACTCCCACTTTTTAAGGGACCAAGAGTAATGGGACAATTGGCTGCTCAGCTGTTCCATGGCCAGGTGTGTGTTATTCCCTCATTATCCCATTTACAAGGAGCAGATAAAAGGTCAAGAGTTCATTTCAAGTGTGCTATTTGCATTTGGAATCTGTTGCTGTCAACTCTCAATATGAGATCCAAAGAGCTGTCACTATCAGTGAGGCAAGCCATCATTAGGCTGAAAAAACAAAGCAAACCCATCAGAGAGATAGCAAAAACATTAGGTGTGGCCAAATCAACTGTTTGGAACATCCTTAAAAAGTAAGAACACACCAGTGAGCTCAGCAACACCAAAAGACCCGGAAGACCACGGAAAACAACTGTGGTGGATGACCGAAGAATTCTTTCACTGGTGAAGAAAACACCCTTCACAACAGTTGGCCAGATCAAGAACACTCTCCAGGAGGTAGGTGTATGTGTGTCAAAGTCAACAATCAAGAGAAGACTTCACCAGAGTGAATACAGAGGGTTCACCACAAGATGTAAATCATTGGTGAGCCTCAAAAACAGGAAGGCCAGATTAGATTTTGCCAAACAACATCTAAAAATGCCTTCACAGTTCTGGAACAACATCCTATGGACAGATGAGACCAAGATCAACTTGTACCAGAGTGATGGGAAGAGAAGAGTATGGAGAAGGAAAGAAACTGCTCATGATCCAAAGCATACCACCTCATCAGTGAAGCATGGTGGTGGTAGTGTCATGGCGAGGGCATGTATGGCTGCCAATGGAACTGGTTCTCTTGTATTTTTTGATGATGTGACTGCTGGCAAAAGCAGCAGGGTGAATTCTGAAGTGTTTCGGGCAATATTATCTGCTAATATTCAGCCAAATGCTTCAGAACTCATTGGACGGCGCTTCACAGTGCAGATGGACAATGACCCGAAGCATACTGCGAAAGCGACCAAAGAGTTTTTTATGGGAAAGAAGTGGAATGTTATGCAATGGCCAAGTCAATCACCTGACCTGAATCCGATTGCGTATGCATTTCACTTGCTGAAGACAAAACTGAAGGGAAAATGCCCCAAGAACAAGCAGGAACTGAAGACAGTTGCAGTAGAGGCCCGGCAGAGCATCACCAGGGATGAAACCCAACGTCTGGTGATATCTATGCATTCCAGACTTCAGGCTGTAATTGACTGCAAAGGATTTGCAACCAAGTATTACAAAGTGAAAGTTTGATTTATGATTGTTAATCTGTCCCATTACTTTTGGTCCCTTAAAAAGTGGGAGGCACATATACAAACTGTTGTAATTCCTACACCGTTCACCTGATTTGAATGTAAATACCCTCAAATTAAAGCTGAAAGTCTGCAGTTAAAGCACATCTTGTTCGTTTCATTTCAAATCCATTGTGCTGGTGTATAGTGCCAAAAAGATTAGAATTGTGTCGATGTCCCAATATTTATGGACCAGACTGTAAATGCCAACCCTAATATTTTGCCCAAGGTCCAAGATATTTTCTTTTAGCTATGGGCATTTCTGACCATGCACCTATAAAAGTATTATTGCTCCTAACAACTGCGCTCTCTGACAAACTATGGCGACTTACTAGATCAGTGGCGACTGGTGTTTTTTGTTTGGGGGGGCAGCAAACAACCCCCCCACGCTTGCTGTCTGCCAGTCGGTCCTCCGGCACTTACCCCATCTAAGCGGCAGGCATCAGGCAGCGGCAGACATCAGGCAGCGGCGCGGATCAGGGCATCTGTGGACATCAGGCAGCGGTGGGGATCGGGCAGCGGCTCCTGTCTCTTCTCCTCCTCCTCACTTCTGCCATGCATCTCCTCTTCTTCTCCTAGGTGTCCAATATGATCACCTATCTTTTCAGTCAGTCGGGTGATGGTTATTAGACCCGCTTCCTGATTGGCTGGGGGGAGGATCAGTGTTACAATAGCGAATATGCAGTCGCTGTTGTAACACACCTGGGTGGGCTCCGGGCGCAATGCTCTACACCCTGAGCCCACCCTATTTTGAAGCCTATTAGAGCCTCTGGCTCTAATCAGTGCTTCAAAAAAACACTCCCCTGCCATAGGAATGCATGCGCCAGGCTTCCTGAAAGGGGCCAGAAGCATGGATAGGGAGGGCGGTGGCATGGATAGGGGGGCGGTTCCCATGCGCCCTCAATGCACGGGCCGTCCCTGTTCTAGATACTGGATATCAGATTCAGATGTTGAGCCCCAACATGCACAAGCTCTTCATGTGTACTGGATTTTTAATCCTGACTCTACATCACCTGAGATGGTTTGGGATGCTTTCAAGCCATACAAACAAGGCCAATACCAATCCACTATTGCCTTCCTAGATACCAGAGACCAGAGCTTGGCAGCTGGAATCTCGATTTGCCAAAACATGGGACCCTGTCATCCATGATGAGCTACAGGTAGCGCTTAGAGATGTTATGATGTCATGCACTACACTGGCCAGGAAGAATATACTTCACTGAATACAATGCATTTTCAAACAGAGTGAAAAGGATAGGGAACTTTTAGCCTGGTTAGCTAGAGAACCAACTAGTATGGCCCATATAGTCAACATTAAAGACCATGTGGGTACTCTTTTAACAGACCCCCTCCAGTATAAATCTCTACTTTGCTAATTATGACCATGAACTTTACTCTTCTAGGGTGAGATATGAGCATGATCACCTAATTCAATACTTGGATAATGTAGACTTGTCAGACATTGTCACTACAGCACAGCAACAAGCTCTAGATGCTCCTATAACCCTGGAATAAGTACAGTATGCGATACTGGCCCTTCAGTCAGGAAAGACCCTATGGCCTCCAAGTAGAATTTTACAAAACCTTAATGGAGGAACTGTCACCTCACCTTCATAAAACTCTCACACATGCCTTTCAAGATGGAATTCTGCTCCATCTAACCTAGATGCAGTGATTGTTTTAATCCCTAAGCCAGATTGGACTGTGGGTCATATTTCTTTTATACATATGGATGCTAAGATTCACACCAAGGTGCTGGCATGACGGCTGATTGCAGTTATTTCCAAGCTTGTTCCCAAGGATCAGACTGGCTTTATGCTGGGCAAAGCGACTGACGTCAATCCCCAACTACTTTTTACACTTATCTCTACTTCCAACTCAAGAGAGGACCCTATCTCTAGGAAGTCCTTCAAAAATTTGAGATCGAGCCACCCAGTCTGAACATGGGAAGAGAAAGTTTCCATGCACACAGATAATGCCCTGCTATATTTACAAGACATTAGCTCCTCTTTACAATCTATACTGGGGGTTATTGACTCATTTAGTTGCTTTTTGGGTATTAGGGTAAATTGGAACAAATGTCTCTTATTTTTGCTTACTCTGTTGATTCCCTCTCCTGACTCCTCCATTCCTCTGCAACAGGTAACTAAATTTAAATATTTAGGTATTAAGGTTCATACTGCTCTCTCTCTATTCCACAGATAATCTTAAACCACTATTGGGCCAACTTAAAATCTTTATAAGATTAAAATATTATAAAGATAGTCTTCTACCCAAATTTTTATATTTTTTTTGGCAAAGTCCTGTTACCATTTGGTAGACCATATTCTCTCCTCATCCATCTGCAATGGGAGAACTCCTTGATTTGCAAAAAACATTTTGCATTTACCCATAATAGGTGGCAGTGTTGCCCTACTCTTTTAGTATAATAATGGACTGTTTTCTTTACTGTATGCTGAGGGTTTTCTCAGCCATGAGATAATCCTGCAGTCACTCTGACTGGTCTTTTAGGATCCTATTCTGTACTTATAAACTTACTCTTTTAAGGTCCATACTCCATTACAGTACCTATGTGAACTACTTTGACAGTTTGGAGGCATGTTATGATTTTATGTGGAGAATTCTTTCTCTCTGTGTACTCCCCTTTGGGGCAATTCCACTTTGTCACATCTATATTATTTTCCAGATCCCCAACTGTAGGTAGATACAAAATTAGAAGCCTCTGACATATTATGCATCAAGGCATCCTCTTAACCTATGACACCTTGAAATAAGCCTATGCCTTAGTCCATGTTGTTCTGTTATTTACAATTATGACTTGAGGTAGCAGCACAGTTCCCTAATTGAAAACTGGTCTCCGACCCTATAAAAAGCTTATTATCCACCGATCACTCCACCAATGCTAGCAGGTAGATGTCCCTGCCAGGGGCGGGCGGATAGGGGTCGCAGGAGTCACCATGGCGACCGGGCCCCATGCTGGGGGGGCCCATAAGGGCCCCCTGTATGCCTAGATTAGGTGAGGGGATGAGGACTGGAGCGCTCCGTTCCTCAGCCGAACGGCGCTGCAGGGAGCCTCGTCACACTGTGAAAGTGAAAGCAGTGTGTGCTGTGCTCTTTGTCTCCCCCTACAGTGCAGTACTCGGCAGGAAGAGAGAAGGTACTGACGTTTTTTTAACTTTCTGCAATTCTGCATGTATGTGAGTATATGTGTGGGGGGGGTAGTTAGAGGCATAGGTGGGTGTGCTGGG
>BLSH010149993.1:56501-71874 GCA_018402905.1 Glandirana rugosa | reverse complement strand
GTGTTCTTTTTATTCTCCCCAGGTTCCCGTCGTATGGGGGGTGATTAGAGGCATAAGTGGGTGTGCTGGGGGGGGGGGGTGATTAGAGGCATAAGTGGGTGTGCTGGGGGGGTGATTAGAAGCACACGTGACTTGCGACCGGGCTCCGAGGAAAGGGCCCTGCCAGGGGGGCCCTTCATGGTTTCTTGCATCGGGGCCCTGAGGGTTCTAGTTACGCCACTGGTCCCTGCATTAACTAATGTCTAGAGAACTATCTGACTGACATAATATCAGCTAAGGATAGATTTATACATTCTTTAACTGGACTTATTACACGCCTCTCAGACTCTCTAAGATATATCCAACAGGGGCATCTATGTGCCATCGGTGCTAAGTGAAAATTGGCACCTTCCTTCACATAAGGCAGGATGGACCCCAAATTTAACAATACTGGCTTGAGGCAACCCAAACTATTTATACAGTAGGGGAACTTATGCTGCCCTTGGACCCCTCTTATTTTTCTTGTGGATACTGTTGAGTCCTCCCATTGTAAAAGTGTTTTATATTCTATACTGCCTTTTATGGGAGGAAGGAGATTCTTCTACACTGGAACTCTTTCACACCACCCACGTCAGGCGGCTGGAACATCTTACTTAATGGGATCCTCTCTCTGTATAAACTCACATACGCTAGTTATAACTGTCAGAGAAGTTCAACTAAATCTGGGCAAATTGGATTGATGCTGAGGGACTGACTATATAAAGCTGATTATCTTGACCATATGCCCATCATTTGAAAACGAGCATGCTCTCAACGTCCCTGGTGACTCCCCTATAATTGCTTACAATTATATTGCAATTATGCCTCTCTTTTGTCACACCTACATCAGATGTCTTAATTTTGTGTTCTCGCTTCACCTTCTCCGCTCTCCTTCCTCCCCCCTCTCTGAATTTTTCTCCCCTACTTATTTTGACTTCTTCTGTATCTAACATACCACTCTCTTGGAGGTGAATTTACCACCTTACTGAACTGTTGCTTTTGTACTTGACCACTGTATCTGTGCCTTAAAGATGTTTTCTAATATATAATTTGAACTTGTGCGATAATTCTTGCTGACTGTTGTGCCTTATTGACTGTTATGGTACCATTGTACCTGTGTAACTTTGATAAATGCCTAATACATTTTTACCATGAAAAAAAGTGGTTGTAGTGGCACGACATTTGTAAGTACTGTATATCTAGAAGCTGCACTGCATTGTCAAGACCCCATGTATAGTGTATTCTATGAGAGTCTCTATGTTGGAGCATATATAGAAATGGATTCATTTAGGACAGGTATGCCAGGAAGGAGCCCATTCCTCCTCAAAGGTGCAGGGACACCCCAGAAGCATAGCAGAGCACAAGGGCAGTTAAAAGCATCTGATGTGTCCTACACCACATCCAGCAAGATAAAAAATACAGTAAGCACCCCAATTTAAAACTAAATTTTAGAGCAAGATGCACCTGAAAATAGAAAATTTACGCTGTCTAACAATTTGCGTTAATAGTGTGGTCCTAACTCTGATTTATGAGAAGAGGGAATCAATTTCTCCTTACAGACAGTGTAATTTGTTCTCTTGCTGGCTAGCTGGTAAGTGTGTTGGGAAATACATCTCTTAGTTTGCTGTGTGCATAGACCTTAATTGTGTATCTAAAGGATAGTTATAAATTGAGGTGCAAACTCTAGAAGACAGGCCACATACCAATGACATTTCAAATACTCAGATAGTTTTATTAGACAAGCAGATAAATGACAGCTCACACTGTGAAACCTTCCACCTCCAGCCACACCTCAAATGGGTTTCACTCTTGATAGTGCCTAATCATGGAGCTCCATGATTAAGCACTGTCAATGGTGAAATGCACTATATATGGTAAAGACTATTATAAAGATGAGTTTTGAAAAAAAAACTGGGTAAGATCAAATGCAACTTCTTGTTTTTTATTTAAAATGTTAAGCAAGCAAAAAAATAAAATAAAAACATAACCTAGGGTCCCAATGATCTATATCAAAACTACCTGAAAATATGCATAACTAATTCCTCTTGCTAAATACAGTTGTGCATATAAGTTTACATACCCTGGCAGAATTTATGATTTCTTGACCATTTTTCAGAGAATATGAACGAGAACACAAAAACATTTCTTTCACTCATGGTTAATTTTTGGCTGAAGCCATTTATTATCAAACAACTGTGTTTACTCTTTTTAAATCATAATGACAACAGAAACTACCCAAATTACCCTGATCAAAAGTTTACATACCCCAGTTTTTAATATCGTGTATTGCCCCCTTTAACATCAACTACAGCTTGAAGTCTTTTGTGGTATTTGTGGATGATGCTCTTTATCTTCTCAGATGGTAAAGATACCCATTCCTCCTGGCAAAACGCCTCCAGTTCCCGGAAGTTTTTGGGCTGTCTTGCATGAACTGCACGTTTGAGATCTCCCCAGAGTGGCTCAATGATATTGAGGTCAGGAGACTGAGATGTTCACTCCAGAACCTTCACTTGATTCTGCTGTAGCCAATGACAGGTCAACTTGGCCTTGTGTTTTGAATCATCGTCATGTTGGAATGTCCAAATGCACAGCTTCCTGGCTGATGAATGCAAATGTCCCTCCAGTATTTTTTGATAACATACTGCATTAATCTTGCCATCAATTTTGACCAAATTTCATGTACCTTTGTTGCTCACACATCCCCAAAACATCAACGATCCACCTTCGTGTTTCACAGGCTTTGTTGACTCCTCTCCAAATGTAGAGTTTATGGCTGTGGCCTAAAAAGCTCAATTTTGGTCTCATCACTCCAAATCACTTTGTGCCAGAAGGTTTGAGGCTTGTCTCTGTGCTGTTTGGCATATTGTAAGCTGGATACTTCCTGGCATTTGTGTAGTAATGGCTTTCTTCTGGTGACTTGACCATGCAGCCCATCTTTCTTCAAGTGCCTCCTTAGTGTGCAGCTTGAAACAGCCACACCACATATTTTCAGAGAGTCCTGGGGTTATTTGTGGGTTTTTCTTTGCATCCCAAACAATTTTCCTGGCAGTTGTGGCTGAAATTTTAATTGGTCTACCTGATCGTGGTTTGGTTTCAACAGAACCCCTCATTTTCCACTTCTTGATTAGAGTCTGAACACTGCTGATTGGCATTCTCAATTCCATGGATATCTTTTTATATCCCTTTCCTGTTTTATACAGTTCAACTACCTTTTCCTGCAGATCCTTTGACAATTCTTTTGCTTTCCCCATGACTCAGAATCCAGAAACATCAGTGCAGCACTGGATGAAAGATGCAAGGGTCTATCAATGAGTCCAGAAACTCATTGACCTTTTATACACACACACTAATTACAAGCAAACAGATCACAGGTGAGGATGGTTACCTTTAATAGCTATTCAAACCCCTTTGTGTGTTCTTGGCCAAGAAATAATAAATTCTGCAAGGGTATGTAAACTTACTGTATGAGCAAAACTTTATAACCTTCTGACAGGCACTTTACAGACCTATAAATATTACAAATGTTTGAGCAATAGAGTTGGGCCAAACACCCCCCAGGACTCTCAAACATCGCAAAAGTTCGGACCCTATCTGTGAACCCTATTAAAGTCTATGGTACCTGAACTTGCAAAATCAAAAATGCCCATTTTATAGGCTTATATAAAAAGTTATTGGCCATAAAAAGGTTATGGGGACACGGGTATTGCTCTGGGTGACATGTATCAATACATGTATCAGCATGCCCCTTTGTGATTTCAGAAGGGGTGGTGCCACCAGGTTAGGTCACTCGGTGGCTCCGCCCCTTACCTATTTAAGAACTGTCAAACAGCGGAGCAGGCATTCAGAGGTTAGCCTTCGCTGCGTACGGAGCGGTTTCTTTTTTCATGTCAGGTGGTGCGGCTCATGATTAAGTATGGATCTACATTAGGGGACATTGTTTTTTTATTTTTGACAAAGGAAATGTCAAAAACTGTCTCAAGTCTATTTATTTTTGACACTTTTTTTTGGTGGATGAGTAGGGGTACAATATACCCCATATTCATTCACATGGGGGGCTGGGACTTGGGGGCCCCTTGTTAAAGGGGCTTTCAGATTCTGATAAGCTCGCTGTCTGCAGATCCCCACAACCACTGCCCAGGGTTGTCGGGAAGAGGACCTTTTCTTCATGAACATGGGGACAAGGTGCTTTGAAAGCAACCCCTGTTGAGGGCATGAGGCCTGGTATGGTTCAGGAGGGGGGGCCCTCACTCGCCTCTCCTTCCCTGACCTGCCAAGCAGCATGCTTGGATAAGGGTCTGGTATGGATTTTGGGGGGGGGGGCCTCACACTTTTTGTAAAATTTACCGTAGCGTTCCCCTTAAAACCATACTAGATTTTTTTTTCACTTTTTTTTCTATTGCCGGCAATTTTTTTTATTCAGCTGTCAGCGGGGAAGCCTGTTGACAGCTGATGACTCATCCGTTGTTAAGGATGCAGTGGTTGGCTTCCTGGCTCTCTCCTTAACAACCAGCTATGCACTATGCACTACAACTCACTGCCTACACTATCTGCCTTATCTTGTGCCAGAACACAGTATGGTTTATCTATGAAACCCACTCTGCCATTTTACATGAACTGACCCAAAAAGAAAACCCTTGACTATGCTGTGAGCACACATGAGAAGATGAGGTCTGGCTGGGGCTTAATGGAAGAGTGGAAGCTCTGGATAGTTGTTCATCTCTCCCCCCCCCCCCCCCACTCAACATAAGCCTAAATATGGTGGACAGGATGTTACATCTGTATATCAATTTTCTTGGAGTCTCATGTTGTTCAAATAGATGAGACCCTGGGGTTGATTCAAAGTAATAATCCAAGAAGATCCTGAGTCTGTTGCTCAACATGGCCTTGACTGACTTTTCATAGAAGTCACTTTAAGATAACCACATACAGAGAACAGCAAATGCCCAACTTTCTTTGGTTTTTAAAAGGGTTTTAACAGATTCAAAAATAAAATTGATGTAAATAAATATGTAAATAAATAAACAAACTTCACAATGATCACATAAACATCTAATGAAAAGGCAAACACATTTCTCTTTGATTTTGGAATTTTGCATTTCTTGTCAATTTGTTCACATGATATCTAGAATAACTTTCCTTATAAAAAACATCTGGAGTTGGGAGTTTATACAGATCAGCTAAATTGGCCTGCTAAATTACAATTAGCCTAACATGGGCTTTTTATGAAACAAAAAACTTGTAATTATTATCTGGGAGATTAAGGCTATTTACAGACAATCTAACTTGAACCATATCATTGTCTTTGATAAGAGTTTGTGGCTGAACATAGATGAGTTTGCTAGTTGGGTGCTGTCCCATGTCAACAAAAAAAACCTACAGAACAGTGTTCTTAATACATGACAGCATATAGTTGCAAGAAAAAGTATGTGAGGTCCTTGGAATTAACTTGCTTTATTCTGTAATTTGTCATACAATGTGATCTGATCTCCATCTAAATTACAACAACTTTTGCCTTTATTTACAAGTTGCACACAAATGTCCTCACTGGAAGCTCTATCCCAGAATTGAAATGCCCATGGGTAGAAAAAAATTCCCCTGCCCCAGAAGTGTTACATACAACTACTGAAAGTTAGACACATTTAAATGATTATTTGTTGAGATTTATTGAGCTAAGAGCTAAATACTTCCAACACTGTGTGTGTTATTGAATGCATCCATTTCTTGCATTATACTTTTGAAATGAAAAATACCACTGGCAAACATTTATCAGTGCTATTGAACCCAAAAGCAAACAGTTATTATATTACAGCTTACCCATTCTAAAATGTGATGGCTGCATTTGTTTTCTTTTTTATGATTTTATTCCTTTATTTTCACCTGGTGATGGGGCCAGTGTGTCTGTTGTGTTTCAACAGAACAAGTTCTCCCGCAGATGTGTCTGTTAAGAATGTTGAAACAAACCATTTAACACTGGCAGGGGTGATTACAATGATCTGCTTTTATTTATTCATGCAAATCCTTTATCCCAAAAGAAAAAAAACAGTTTGCTGTAACTGCTTGTGTAACTGCAGAGTAGGCTGAAGTTTGGCTTCAATTGGTTAGTGTATTTAAAATGTGCTAGTACATCTAACACTCCCCTCCCCTCAAACTGATAATGCTGCTGTCCAAAGGTGCCCCCTGTGCTCATTCATTCAGAATGGGGGCACCCTAATACAGGAGACGTGTTACTGGCCACATCTCCAGGTAAAAACAGAAGGAAAAAGCCTAAAAAATGAATGCAGCTGCCACATCTAATGATTGGTAAGCTGCAATAGATTACATTTTTGGTTTTCGGCTTATTACTCCTCATTGGGGATCTCTCCTCATTGGATTACCTTTGCATACATTATCCCCCCTTCAGTCAATAATGAATGCTGCTGCAAGACTTATCTACCTTGTCAACCGCTCAGTGTCCTCCACCCCTCTCTGCCAATCTCTCCTCTGGCTTCCACTCACCCAACGTATAAAATTCAAAGTACTAACAATAATTTACAAAGCCATCCACAACTCTGCCCCCAGCTACATCTCTAACCTAGTCTCAAAATACCAACCAAGCCACCCTCTTCGGTCCTCCCAAGACCTCCTGCTCTCTAGCTCCCTTGTCACCTCCTCCCATGCTCGCCTCCAGGATTTCTCAAGAGCTTCTCCCATCCTTTGGAACTCCCTACCCCAATCAGTCCGACCGTCTTCTAATCTATCCATCTTTAGAAGATCCCTAAAACCCTTTCTCTTTAAAGAAGCTTATCCTGCTTCTACCTAATACTCTTTCTTTCTACATCAGCTCATCCCCCACAGCTTTTTCCTTTTGTATCAATTGACCCTCCCTCTTAGATTGTAAGCTCTAACGAGCAGGGCCCTCTGTACCAAATTGTGATGTAACTGTACTGTCTGCCTTCATTTTTGTAAAGCGCCGCGCAAACTGTTGGCTCTATATAAGGCGATGGATAGATGCGGTATTTACCATATAAAGCAAAAACGCTTGGTAAATACCGCATATAACAGGAGTGAAAGTCAATTCACAAAAAGAAGAAAAAAATGCATGTGGTAAATAAGAAGTGGTCCCAGCATGCGATATTTAAAAAAAAAAAGGCAGCAGCTGGCACCGTTAACAACCAGTAAAAAACCTGGTTGTTAAGGAGCAGGCACCCGCCACATCCTTAACAACAGATGAGTCATCAGCTGTCAGCTGAAGCAATTGGCTTCCCCACTGACAGCTGAATGTACAGAAAAAAAATGAATGAATGAAGAATGAGAAATTAAGATAAAAAATTGTGTGTGGCCCCCCAGTTGAGTCTGGTATGGATTTTGAGGATTTTTTTAAAAAATGGTGTGGCGTCTGCCGCCTAATCCATACCAGAAACGTATTTAAGCATGCAGCCAAGCAGGTCAGGAAAGAGAGGGGGTGAGCGAGCACCCCCCCGGACCATACCAGGCCACATGCCCTCCACATGGGGGGTGCTTTGGGGCAGGGGAGGCTCTTCCCCACAACCCTGGCTGGTGATTGTGTGGGTTTGCAGGCGGAAGGCTTATCGTTTGTTAATTGTGGGCTGGTAATTGTGGGGAGTCTGCAATAGGGGGGCCCCTATTGTTAAAGGGGGCCCCCAGATCCCAGCTTCACCCCATGTGAATGAGTATGGGGTACATTCACCAAAAAAAGGTATAAAGTAAAAAAAAGACAGTAGGCTCCGCCATCTGACAGTTCATAAATAACAAAGGGGCAGGGCCCCACCCTCTTGTGACATCATCGATCAGGGCATGCTGGCGCACCCCTTCGTTATCTAAGAACTGTCAGACAGCAGAGCTGTCTGGCGGCGGGAGCTTACCTGTTCTTTGTTTTCTTTTTTCGTGGCGGCAGTGATGGCAGGTGTCGTGAGTGATGATGGATCTACACTGGGGGATGTTTGTTCTTTTCTGTTTTTTAAATAAAGGTTTTGTCAAAGACTGCCTACTATCTTTTTTACACTACACCTTTTTTTTGGTGAATGAGTAGTGTTTGCTATGTACTCCATACCCATTCACATGGGGGAGCTGGGATCTGTTGGCCGGTTGTTAAGGACGCGGCAGTCACCTGCTCCTTAACAACCATGACAGTTACTGGTTGTTAAAGATGCCGGCGGCTGCCCACTCCTTAACAACCAGGTATTGGCAGCCTGTGGCAATGATGCCAGCTATTGCCAGTGGTAAATTACTGCAGGCTTTCACTAGTAAAACACTGCATGACTTCATAAAATAACTAATACTGTATTTTAGTAGTGTTTTTTAGTGAATGCTAAAAAACTTTTTGAAAAATGCTATGCGATATCTTACTGCATATTGGGATGTGGTAAAATACTACTTTGTGATTGGAGACCATTGTTACATGTTTTGATGTAGCAAAAGAGGCTTCTGTGGTCTGTCTGATCTATATAGATCACTTCAAGTACAAAACAACCTAAAATATGTCTAGAGACTAAAGTGTTAGTAATTCCAAATAATATAAACTACCATCACATAGTGACAAGTTCATATGATAATTCATGACTATTAGTACTTCCTTTTTTGCGGTGGCTCCTATTACCAGTGCAATTTCGAAGGAGTCACCGATGCGTGCAAGCTCCCTCCACCAAGCAATACACTGATGTTGCTGCCCTTGTGCACCCATGTATGCGATCGGCACCAGGAGGCAGGAGCTGCATTCAACTTATGATCCATTCACCTCCCACCCACCTCCTCACCCACAAGCTGTGATTGACAGTTACATGTAAGTGGAATGTAGAAACGCTCTGCTGTTGTGTATGCCCATTAGCAATTAGGGCCAGGACTCATGGAAGTTAAAGTCCTGCTGTGGGGTATCAGGCAGAGACCGTGGGGGCTTCCTAGCTAAAAGTTATAGAAAAGTGCAGCAGCAAGAAGTCAGAGAGGGAAAAAAATTGAGAGGTAGATTAAAAATTCAAAAAAACTAAATATTGAAAAATAAGGCAATTATCGTGGACAACAAATGCATTTATAGAGAAATGCATTTCAATAAACTAGGGTTATATACTACTTTAATCCCAAATGGAGTGCAAATCCTAAGCAGATTTAACTCTGCTAAAGTAAAGTTTGCCTGCTATTGAAACTTTAAAGTAGTATACGTTATTGTTCTCTGAGGCCTGCATTAAAAAACAATCTGCTTGCTACAAAGGGTGTTGAGTATTGTGGATGGGCCTCCATCTGTTGTCTCTTACCCCTTGGTAGGCATAACAACTCTACTATCCTTTAGTGTTCTGCTTTTAATCATTAAGAGCTAAGTAAAAGACTGTGCTTGTTTTTCTATTTTATTTTAGGCACAGCCGTGACCTAACTCTGGCTTGTAAAATGTACTAAAACCTAACATTTACATTGTAGCCTATGTGGCAACCATGGTATCGGAAGCATTTTATTGAAAGCATTGCTGTAATACGCATAGCATTGCAACTGCTGTGTGAGCTAAACCCAGGGCTGTGCCAGGGGCAAATGTCAGAGGTGGCTATTTTTTAGGCTGACTGGTGCGCAGTAATGTTGGAACAGGAAAGAGCCATCCCCAAACTGTTCCCACAAAGTTGGGAGCATGAAATTGTCCAAAATGTCTTGGTATGCTGATGCCTTAAGAGTTCGCTGCACTGGAACTAAGGAGCCAAGCCCAACCCCTGAAAAACAACCCCACACCATAATCCCCCTCCACTAAATGATGTGGACCAGAGCACAAAGCAAGGTCCATAAAGACATGGATGAGCGAGTTTGGGGTGAAAGAACTTGAGTGGCCTGCCCTCGTCAAAGTTGACTTGTTTCTTTGCTGAGTTTAGGGCTGATAATCGTAATGTGCCTGAGCTGCTGGAAGAAGAAAACATAGTCACTTAACAAAGTCTTTAGTTTACTTTCATATAATTCCAAAATAATATTTGTTATATCACAGTTTTTTAGTGTCTGTTATTAGCACTGAGCTCAGGTAGGAAACAGGATGACCCTAAAGCCTGACACTACCTCTCTGATAGGGAGTAAATACTAGGAAATAATAGAAATGTAAGTCTTCCTTTGAAAGATAAGGCTGCCCTCCTATAATATATACATATATAATATTCTGTACAATATATCAAAAGTACAGAATTGGATTATTGCAAATGTCCATTAGTGACCAGTATAAAAGGTGAAAAATTGTAGAATGCTCTTTCACAGTCAGCTAATATTTTAAATTTAAAAGTGTTTGACAGATTTTCTGGAAAGATTTCATTCCGGCCAAGTTTGCCAATGATTTCACTCTGAGGTCACTGGAACATGACAGTAAAAGATTTGGCTTTGTAGTCAGGTTAAGGAGATTTCACATAACTAAGTGACAAGAAATGCATTGAGGCAGCCTGACAAAACCCACACAACCCTCTTTCTGGATTAAGTCATCACAATAAATAAAATTGCCGCAGTTTAGAAGTATGAAACAATGATGCCAGAAGCTGACCTGCTGGAACCCTGTTCACATTACTGAAATTTGGATGACTTTTGGAAACATTCAGCAAGGTATCCCTAAAGAAACAAGTGACAGATGGGGTTTCTGAATGCTCATACACATTATATGACAAATTCTTTCCATGAGCCTTCAATTCACTTTGGGTGATGTTTCCCTGCCTTTAAATTAAAGAAGAACGATGACATTTGCAATATTATACCCTTTACACAACATGTTATACACACCTTTAAAGTGAATGTGTCAGGCATTAGAACTTTTGAAACTAAAAGCAGTGCTTAAAGCAGAACTAACTTCTCTTAACATTTTATATGATTAATCTTTATTCTACTAGCCTTAGTAAATAGATAGAAAGATATATTATATTTACTTGTTTTAAAGTGATTGTAACATCAGAAGGTTTTTTGTCTTAATGCATTCAAGATAAAAAACTTAAACTTAACCCCCCCTTACACTTACCTGAGCACATCTCTATCCAACGATGTTGCAGGAGAGACTCGGCCATCCGGAACTCTCCTTCCTGATTGGTTGAGACACAACAGCGGTGCCATTGGCTCCTGCTGCTGTTAATCAAAGTCAGTTAGCCAATCAGGACAGAGGGGTGGGGCCGAACCGCGGCTTTGTGTCTGAATGGATACACAGAGCTGTGGCTTGGTTTAAGTGCCCCCATAGCAAGCTGCTTGCTGTGGAGGCACTCGACAGCAGGGAGGGGCCAGGGGCACTGACAAGGGACCCGAGAAGGGGAGGATCCAGGCTGCTCTGTGCAAAACCCCTGCACAGAGCAGGTAAGTATGACATGTTTGTTATTTTTAAATAAAAAATAAACTAGATTTTAATACCACTTTAAACTCTTCTCTTTTTTACTTTCTTCAGTTGCTTCCTGGTTTCTAGCCTAGGCCTCCTCACCACCTTTATCCCAATAGCCCGAACCACTGTGCTGCAAATTCATTCATTGCACACGCTTGCAGGGCAGTTGCGGCATGTGGTACTACCTACTGAAAGAGACAAGGGTACAATTTTGTATGTAAATACCTTCATGTAGCTGCCTATGCTGCCTGTTTTTACTGCTCCCCAACTGCAAGTGTATACTAGGCCTTAAGCTAACAATACTGTGCAAAGCAACAGAGCTTTGAGTGCTTACCGCTCACCTTGTAAGTTTGGTTGTGGCTATGCTGGATTTTATAAGAAGTTAATATGAAGATATAATTAGATACTTGTGTAGGGACTGTGCTGCTTAATGTCACAGAGTTATTTATGTAGTTAATTTCCTGTCTCTGTGTGGTTGGGTTAGAAACCCCATAGGGAGGAAGTAAATAGAGAGAGAGGGTCTGATACCACATGTCCTACTAGGAAGGAGCTGCTACTAATCCAGGCTAGAAGCAGGAATTATTAGGCAAGTGTCTATGTTTAATATCTTACTATAGTTGCCCAAAGCTTCTAGATCTATATATATGTATATATTTAAAGACTTACAGTGACAGGAGTAATAGAAGGTTATATGCAGCTCCTATTATTCTATTTAACATTGTGCATTTTTGGCCAGGATTCTATAGCTAGTTTTAGCTTAGGGCTCAATAACCAGCACGGGCTAGAGCCAGGTTAGGCACCCGACGACCAATTCTGGTAGTTCCAGGTCTGGTTGCATGGCAGATTAGTAGCTACTAGGGACTAAGACGCAGAGTAGATATGCTGACTCTGAGTTCCAGCATCACACAATGGTTTCTACTGGTGAGAAGCTGTGTTTCAGGTTGGCTGGACAATGGTTGGAGGAACACCCCATCATAGCTGATCTTATATTCAGGTCTTCGACACAAAGATAGATGCAACATCACAATCATCCTCAGAGGCCCCTGCACATATAAATATATGTGCACAATTGCATCACAACTCTTCTTGGGCCCATCGTTCATAATACCTGTTTGTACCTTGGTTTTATGTACTACTATTAATCTTTTATTATATTAAGCTGATACTATTTGCATGCTGATGTGCATCTATATGCTTATGGTTAATGTTATATGTTGGCTGCAGTAGTTCATTTGCTTCCAATGACTTTGATTAGATCACTAGTTAATTTTCCAGTAAGGGATTCCCCTCTGTTTACAGAGCCCCTGTCCTGGATGGAGGCACTGCCAACTTTATTATCAAACCTACTTTTTCACTTACCAAAGGTTCTGGTTCTCCTATTTATGTAAAGGTTTAGCACAATATCCTGCTTAGGGAGAGCCATTTCCCATGCCCCCACCTCCAAAACAGTGCTACACTTATACTATCTGTATTAACAATACTGGCACTTACTGTGCTTGGAGTTGCTATTTATTGCATATTGTATTAGTCTTTTTAGTTTCTTTTTAAAATTAAGTCATCAGGTCCCAAAGACATTAGTCTTCCATCCTTAAATAGAATGTATTCGCCAACAGTAAAACAAAACAAAAAAATATGAGTCATCCATTAATGCCAAATTACACTTTGCTAAGTTTGTTAACATTATCCAGATGCTGTTGCAAATTAATGAAATAATCTTGTGGAAAAACACAAGCCTAGCACTGTAGCAGTTAGCTTTCGTTTTCAGACTGATGCTATATTGGTCAAGGCCTAAGAATAAGAAAAATTTCATTAGGGATTACATTTGGTACCCCTATTTTGTGGGCTGCTACTTGAACTGCCAGTTAGATTATTGGGTTTATTTGAAAAGTAATTTAAAAGCCACACCCCATGTTCCTAAACATTTACAGCTCCAAGGCTGAACAGATCTGTCAGTGGCTTGTTTTTCAAAATTACAAGCTCCCCCGCAGATGTAGCAATTAGTGGTTTGAGACAAAACATTTACCACTGACAGTAGTGCTTACAATGATCAGCTTTATTTATGTATGTAAAACCTTTATTCCAAAAGGTAAAACAAACAGTTTCCTGTAACTGCTTAAAAAGTATTAGCTTAACCACTTGCCCACCGCCCGCCGCAGCGTGACGGCGACAAGGTGGCTCGTTATCGCAAATTGCCGTCACAGGACGGCGGCCGCGATAACTAGCATTGTGAGCGCGCGCCGCCGAAGGCGCGCCCGCGCACTCACTGTGTTCGGGGGGAGCCAGGGAGCGGGTGCTGCGGACTCGGTCGCCGTCGGCTACCCGCGATGCCCCCCCGCACTGAAAGAACGGAGGTCCGTGTAAGTAAACACGGACCTCAGTTCTGTGAGAGGGGGAAGGGCTGTGATCACAGCCTTCCTCTACATGGAAGCTGTGATCACTTCCCTTCCCCTGCTAGGGCAGCCCACACACAGTTAGAACACTCCCAGGGAACACAGTTAACCCTTAGAGCGCCCCCCTGCAGGTTAACCCCTTCACTGCCAATGACACTTACACAGTAATCAGTGCATTTTTATAGCACTGATCGCTGTATAAATGCCAATGGTCCCAAAAAAGTGTCAAAATGGTCCGACATGTCCGCTGAAATATCGCAGTACCGCTAAAAATCGCAGATCGCCGCCATTACTAGTAAAAAAAAAAAAAAAAATAAAAACCCCAGAAATGAATTCTCATCATCCGTAAACGCGGCAACTTTTGCGCAAACCAATCAATAAACGCCGATTGCGATTTTTTTTTACCAAATATGAGGATGAATATAAATCGTCCAAAACCGATGAAAAAAAATGTTTTTTTATAATTTTTTTTTGGATTTGTATTTTATCAAAAAGTAAGAAATTTGGGTCTTTTTGTAAAATTGTCGCTCTTCTTTTGTTTATAGCGGCGATCAGAAATGATGCAGCGGTGATCAAATACCACCAAAAGAAAGCTCTATTTGTGGGAAAAAAAGGACGCACATTTTGTTTGGGTACAACGTCGCACGACCGCGCAATTCTCAGTTAAAGCGGCGCAGCGCCGAATCGCAAAAAGTGCTCTGGTCCTAAAGTGTGAAATCCTTCCGGGGCAGAAGCGGTTAAATTCAGCTTCAATTTGTTAGTGTATCTAAATCTGCTAGTACATGTAACGATAAGCTTCCCCCCCAGACTGACAATGCTGCTGCCCCAAGGTGCCTCTGTGCTCTTTCATCCAGAGTGGAGACACTCTAAAAGAGGGGGTGTGTTACTGACCAGTCCACCAGCTAAAGACAGAGGGAAAAAGCCTAAAAAGAAAATAAATTCAGCCACCACATCTAATGATTGGTAACCTGTAATATATTACATTTTTGGTTTTGGGTTTAATACCACTTTAACCACTTGCCGACCTCCTGCCTGCCCTCAATGTATTTCGGGCAAGCGGCTGACGTACCCTTATGTCACTGCCTACTTCGGGGTTTAGGGCACATGCATGCATGTCCCCACCCACCCAGTTACTGCTGTGCTTGTACACAATGGTATCCTGTCAGCAAGTCCTGGCCGATGGTTCATGGCCTGCTGATCAGAGGTGTGCAATCACAGCCTAGAGCTCTGTACCGAGGAAGCTTTCTGTCAGTTTCTCATCCCTGAAAAGCAGGAATGAGAAACTGAGAGATCTGTATGAAAAATCAGCACACTTCACACACATTACACATAGTTAGGAACACGTTTAACCCCCTGATCGCTCTTGATCAGGGGTAGGCAACCTTTCAGAGGTTGAGATCTACCTGGACAACATGGAGGAAATCAAAGAACCCCTGAGTGGAGGGTGGAGTGCCCTTTTTAAAAAAAAACAAAAACAATTATGTCCTCAATAACAAGATGCCATAAAGAACACATAGTGTGTCACAGTAGTGCCCTCTGCCCCCCTTCACATCACTCCCCCCACAGTAGTGTACTCTGCCCCCTTCAAATCACTTCCCTCACAGTAGTGTCCTCTGCCCCCTTCACATCACTTCCCCCACAGTAGTGTCCCCTGCCCCTTCAC
>BLSH010149993.1:40211-56491 GCA_018402905.1 Glandirana rugosa | reverse complement strand
GTTGCGTCCTCTTGTCCCCCTTCACATCATTCCCTCACAGTAGTGTCCTCTGCCCCCTTCACATCACTTCCCCCACAGTAGTGTCCCCTGCCCCTTCACATCACTTCCCCCCACAGTAGTGTCCTCTGCCCCCTTCACATCACTCCCCCACAGTGGTGTCCTCTGCTCCCCTTCAAATTAGAAAAACAGACCCTCTGGTGGGACTTTAAAGGGCATAGACTTCACAAAAACAAATGCAATAGGTATAAAAAGCTTGAAGTTTATTACAAAATAGTAGTTAAAAAAGGGGAAAAGGGGGGAGAGACAGGGGATGAAGCAAGGGGTACATTCCCCAATCTACAGAACGTTATTAAAACGCAACAGTACATATAGCAGAACCACTTATTTAATGCACTACTGTGTAACTGAAACAGTGCAACCCAACGCGTTTCAAGATCGTGCGTTGTTCCTCTTCATCGGGGGGAAGTGGTCATATAGCACATATCTATTGGTCAGACATATATACAGTGGGTACGGAAAGTATTCAGACCCCCTTAAATTTTTCACTCTTTGTTATATTGCAACCATTTGCTAAAATCATTTAAGTTCATTTTTCCCCTCATTAATGTACACACAGCACCCCATATTGACAGAAAAACACAGAATTGTTGACATTTTTGCAGATTTATTAAAAAAAAAAAACTGAAATATCACATGGTCCTAAGTATTCAGACCCTTTGCTCAGTATTTAATAGAAGCACCCTTTTGATCTAATACAGCCATGAGTCTTTTTGGGAAAGATGCAACAAGTTTTTCACACCTGCATTTGGGGATCCTCTGCCATTCCTCCCTGCAGATCCTCTCCAGTACTGTCAGGTTGGATGGTAAACATTGGCGGACAGCCATTTTTAGGTCTCTCCAGGGATGCTGAATTGGGTTTAAGTCAGGGCTCTGGCTGGGCCATTCAAGAACAGTCACGGAGTTGTTGTGAAGCCACTCCTTCATTATTTTAGCTGTGTGCTTAGGGTCATTGTCTTGTTGGAAGGTAAGCCTTCAGCCCAGTCTGAGGTCCTGAGCACTCTGGAGAAGGTTTTCGTCCAGGATATCCCTGTACTTGGCCGCATTCATCTTTCCCTCGATTGCAACCAGTCGTCCTGTCCCTGCAGCTTAAAAACACCCCCACAGCATGATGCTGTCACCACCATGCTTCACTGTTGGGACTGTATTGGACAGGTCATGAGCAGTGCCTGGTTTTCTCCACACTGACCACTTAGAATTAAGGCCAAAAAGTTCTATCTTGGTCTCATGAGACCAGAGAATCTTATTTCTCACCATCTTTGAGTCCTTCAGGTGTTTTTTAGCAAACTCCATACAGGCTTTCATGTGTCTTGCACTGAGGAGAGGCTTCCGTCGGGCCACTCTGCCATAAAGCCCCGACTGGTGGAGGACTGCAATGATGGTTTACTTTCTACAACTTTCTCCCATCTCCCGACTGCATCTCTGGAGCTCAGCCACAGTGATCTTTGGGTTCTTCTTTACCTCTCTCGCCAAGGCTCTTCTCCCCCGACAGCTCAGTTTGGCCGGACGGCCAGCTCTAGGAAGGGTTCTGGTCGTCCCAAACGTCTTCCATTTAAGGATTATGGAGGCCACTGTGCTCTTAGGAACCTTAAGTGCAACAGAGATTTTTTTGTAACCTTGGCCAGATCTGTGCCTTGCCACAATTCTGTCTCTGAGCTCTTCAGGCAGTTCCTTTGACCTCATGATTCTCATTTGCTCTGACATGCACTGTGAGCTGTAAGGTCTTATATAGACAGGTGTGTGGCTTTCCTAATCAAGCCCAATCAGTATAATCAAACACAGATGGACTCAAATGAAGGTGTAGAACCATCTCAAGGATGATCAGAAGAAATGGACAGCACCTGAGTTAAATACATGAGTGTCACAGCAAAGGGTCTGAATACTTAGGACCATGTGATATTTCAGGTTTTCTTTTTTAATAAATCTGCAAAAAATGTCAACAATTCTGTGTTTTTCTTTCAATATGGGGTGCTGTGTGTACATTAATGAGGGTAAAAATGAACTTAAATGATTTTAGCAAATGGCTGCAATATAACAAAGAGTGAAACATTTAAGGGGGTCTGAATACTTTCCGTACCCACTGTATATGTGTTTGCTGCATGAGGGCACAGGGAAAGAGTGAGCTGCATCTGCATAGATCCTGCATGTGCATCTAGGCATTTGCCTACTTTTCCTCCCGCCATTTTGGCGAATTGATGGAGGGGCTTGTCTCCACATGGTATTTTGTTTAACCTGTCGACTACACTTACAACACTGAGACCATACCTTTTGGAATCTGCTCTACTCCCATGCAGCCCTCTTACTACCCTTACAGTATCTATATATAATATAGACGGCACGGGTTGACTCACACCACCGGGCAGCCCACCCTTCAGTGAGCCCCCCTTCTCCCTGGAGTCCAGCCGTGGGGGTGGTTAATTCCGCTCCCTACCTCACCGTTCCCTCTACTACTTCACCTACCACTCTTTCACAAGCGGTTATATTGGGATCGATCTTTGATACCTACCTTCGTGGACATTATGATACTTGCGGCAGCAGCATCCTTTACTCCTGTTTTTACCCTGCATTAGTTCTATACAAGAACCCACACTATGCGCTATATATATGTCTGAACGATGGATATGAGCTATATCACCACTTCCCCCTGATGAAGAGGAACAACGCACGATCTTGAAACGCGTTGGGTTGCACTCTGTTTCAATTACACAGTAATGCATTAAATAAGTGGTTCTGCTATATGTACTGTTGCATTTTAATAACGTTCTGTAGATTGGGGAATGTACCCCTTGCTTCATCCCCTGTCTCTCCCCCCTTTTTCCCTTTTTTAACTACTATTTTAGCCCGGTGGCGTTGCGGCTCCTCCCCTCCCCTCTGCTCCCACATGTGTGATGTTGGCGGGCTAATTGGTCGCAGGACCCATATTAAACACTGCCTTGTGTGCCACTGGGCATCTCCACACTGCTCCCACCTGCTTCAGCCATGCACCATGCACATAGACCTGCTGTCCACACCCCTACAGGTATGATTACTCACCATTCATTTCATTAGTTCACACCAATATCACCTCTACTTGTCCATCATCACTCCTACCCCCCTCTTTTTCCCTCTCCCCCTCTCTTCTCCCCCCTCTCCCTTCCTTTATCTCTTATCTTCCTTTCTTTTCTTCCCAGGTTCTCCAGTCACTACCACTTACCTTTCTCATCTCCACTTACACTCTCTCAATTCCCTCACTCCCACCCACCTTCACCCTCAATCATTCAATTATTTTTTATCTATCACTTACACCGACCATAACCATTCATTCATTCCACCAGAAACACATCACTCTGGAGATGCCCGTGCCTGCGCAGGTTTCTGCTGGGTGTGGTGCCTGCTGTCATGCCTCCTGCCCCACTGGGATGTTGCTGAGCGCCCCCTTCATCCCTCCTGTGTATCGCCAGCCTGTGGATGCAGTAAGTTTGATTCTTGGGAAACTGTTAATCTGGGGGAGCATTATTCTCTCCCCCGTTTTCAATTTTTCCCATTTCAGTTAACACCCCCTCTCATTCTATTTTAGACAATTGACGCGCTTGCTCCTGATGAGTGACAAAGGGTCATGAAACGTGTAGAGCCACCAGCTGCCGCCAATCGGCCTACCCAACATACTCCTCTTTACAATATAATTATCAGATTTACCCTTCTATAGGGAATTTGAGGTCATGGACCTTGCAGACTTACTAATGTGCTTTAACCTTACATATTTATCTTGATGTGATGGATGGGGGCAATTTTTAAATCATGTATTTATGTACCTACTAATCTATAACGTGTAACTAGTTTTCTACCAACTTGCTTGAATATTGACTATGTTATAAATTATTACTTATTCATTAATAAATTGTTTCACTATATCCATCCAATATCCTTTTCTCACATGCGTGTGTCATATAAAGTGTCCTCTGACCCCCCAAAGCAGTGTCCTCTGCAACAGCCCCACAACTGTGTGCAATGCACTAGTGTGGGGTTCAAGGGGTTTAAGCAGGCAGAGAGGAGGTGATACAACGTCTCCTCACCACCATGTTCTCTGAAGAGTGCTCCAAAAGTGGATTGCCCTTCAGAGAGCAACAATAGCGTGAATGAGTCCTAAGGGTTAAAGATTGAGCAAACAGAGGAAGGAAAGGGACAGAACACGCAGATCTCATGCATTCCTTTTTCCCTGTTAGAGAGTGTTTGCAAGAAACAGGATTTTTGCAGGTAGAAAGCAAAGTCTGAAGTCTGTGTTCTGTCCCTCTAAAGCTGGGTTTTTTAACAGCAGCCTGGTGTTACAATAAATACAGGAATAGCTTGGAAGAGAATGTTTTCCTCTGCTCCTGATCCCCTCTTACTCCATTACCTGCACTAAAACAACAAATCTATCACTGTCCATGTTGCTGCAGAAGCTGTTTTGTCCCCCTCATGGAAGCAGACAGAGAACACAAAACTCACATGGGAGTTAGAGGAGCTGGGGAGTCACTTTGGCTTCTTCCTCCTCTGGCACTGCCCAAAGTAAAAACTTGGTGGGAGGGGAAGGGGGAGGAGTTGCAGCATGGACACAGCTTGATTGACTGAGCAACAAGTAATTCCACAGATTCCTGCCTCCCTATGCTGGCTGAGGCACTGGGATGACATTAGCCACCATCTAGCCCTGCATTTGATTGCCATGTATGTCTCCCAACATCTACAGGTTGAAGATACCCTGTTTGTTGAACACACAGAGGCAAGCTGGGGGACGGGAGCAGCTCTACTATCAGGAGCTGGGTCTGCCTGCAGTCATCATTACAAGTGGGAGACCCGGACTCAAAATTGTGAATATCTTCCCCGGGGTGGCTGTTAATGGAGGCACTATGAGAATTTTTGGGAGGACTCACCTGGCATTGCACTTGCCCACTCCCACCCTCCATCCAGTGCTGTCCTGCCTCCAGCTCTCTGCTCTGCTGTTAAGATGAGAGTGGTGGAGGTTGAGGGGAAGGATCAGCAAAGCACTGTTCGTGATCTACCTGTTGGCTGCCCGCGGATGATTTGTAGATCCCAATCGACAGGTTGCCGACTCTGGCTCTAGATGATAACCCCTTCCCAGCCAGTGTCATTAATACAGTGACAGTGCATAGTATTATCACCAATCACAGTATAAGGCCTCATGCACACAGGACTTTTTTTGACTGTTTTTAGC
Source organism: Glandirana rugosa (assembly GCA_018402905.1). NCBI lineage: Eukaryota > Metazoa > Chordata > Amphibia > Anura > Ranidae > Glandirana > Glandirana rugosa. The sequence goes on along the minus strand of BLSH010149993.1, from coordinate 51,246 downwards.
AGCTGTTTTCAGCTGCAGACGTTTTTTTTCTACAGTCAATAAACCCTCCATCATGTTATCCTATGTGTTCATGCACATTTTAAAGTCATGTGTGCATGAAACCTTAATGTCACTGGTGATGTCAGTGGCAGTTAGACAGTTCCCCCCAGCTTCAGTTAGTGTCAGATTGACAGCTGCGCAATGGCAGTCCCATTATAACATGCTGATCGCCATCATTAGTAGTATAACAAAAAATTACAGTATATATAACATAATTTGTAGGCGCTATAACTTTCACGCAAACCAATCAACAAACACTTATTGGTATTTTTTTTTTATAAAAAAAGATGCAGAATACATTTTGGCCAAGCTTTATGAAGAAATTAGATTTTAATTTTTTTTTTTATTGTATTTTTTTTATAGCAGAAAGTAAAAAATATAGTTTTTTGTTCAAAAATGTTAGTGTATATTGCAAACCCCACTGGGGATAAAAAGAAAGCTCTATTTGTGTTTAAAAAAAATGATATAAGTTTTGTTTGAGTACAGCATTGCATGACCAGTTAAATTAGCGTAGTGCTGAAAAGCAAAAACTGACCTGGTCATGAAGAGGGTAAAATGTTCCAGAGCTCAGCTGGTTTAGTGCAATGATTCTCAACCCTGCCCTTAATCCTTTGAGGACCAAGGGGCGTATTTGTCCCTTGTTTTATAATGATTTTATATTGATGACGGTAATCTTATGGTCCTCAAAGGGTTAAGTACCCCCAACAGGCCATGTTTTGGGAATTTCTCTTAGATAAAATAGCTGTCCAAAATATCAAGTCATTGACTCTGATTTTAAGCACCTGTGCAAGATAAAGGAAAACCTGCAAACATGGCCTGTTGGGGGTACTTGAGGACAGGGTTGAGAACCACTTGTTTAGTGTATATAAAAGGTAACAATTAACATTAATTTATCCATAAAATATTAATAAGTTTCAATAAGTAGAAAAAAATGTTATCCTGCCAGAAATCCAATAAATGGATTACTTCCTGTAATGAGCTTGCTATGCTGCACCAAAATCTCAAACATTAATATCAGCCCTGTCTGAGTTCTCTGTAGACTATAGGAAAACTTTCCTCTATGTTTGGGTGATTAGGAAAGGGAAAGGTGTTCTTTAGTCCTAACACACTTTCCATCCTAGCATGACAATGCTGCTCCTCCATAGATGCAGAACCTTGAGTATTGTAAACCTAGCAAAAGAAGTGTGTTACTGGTAAGATCACCAGGTGAAAAGAAAAAAGCCTGAAAAATGAAAACTGATGTGGCCTCCAAATCTAAGGGCTGGTAGGTTGCAATATAGTAAATTTTTGTTCTTGAGTGTAGATATGCTTTAAAGCAGAATTAAACTTAAAGTGTTTGTTACCCCATCACTTCATATTCCTGATTTGTGGCTGCTGTTCCATCTACTTGTATAAGAAAGTATCCTGTTCTCTTTGTATTACATCCTTTATGTGAAATCCCTGCTGTTCCTGCCAGTCCCCTTGCTTTCCTATTAAAAACTGACCACACTAAGCAGGAGAGCACACTGTAGTTAGTTCTCTAGCTATGCTCAAATGATCAGACTTGTCCTGACATGCCCCGCTGCACAGCCATTTACTTGGAAGCTCAATGTGCTGCTGCCCAGTTCTTATGCAGCTGAGAACAGAGGTAATATGATCACTTATAATAAAGGGAAAAAAGATATTTATCATTTTTTTTATATCTATAAAAAAATGTTTTGCCTTTCATTTTTATTTTAAACTGAAAGGGTTGTTTTATAGGGGGATCGTCTACCATCACTTTAATAAAAAATGATTATACGTAAAATATGTGCGCTGTCCCCAAATAAATTACCTTATGATACAAAAATCATATGTATGAAGTATGCAGAAATAAAAATCAATAATCCTTCACCTATTGCGATGTCAATCAATGGTATAAAATATCTGTAATCTGTGATGCTGAACAACTCAATGAAAAGGACTATTCTAATAAAGTGCAAGGTGCAGTATACTAATGAATAAAAAACATCACTATTAAAGTGACATGTGCAAAATCAGCATGTGACAATCACCATGATTAAACTCATAATCTCATATATATACAAGAAAATCAAGTCCAAACACAGTCACTTTGGGACTGGCACACAACGTCATCCCTATGCCTTTTATAGTGGACAATACCAGAACTGGCCGTGCCTTGTATCAGAACCCCTGCGGCCAGTTCTGGTATTGTCCGCTATAAGATGCATAGTGATGATGTTGTGTGCTAGCCTCCAATCCCAGATGACACCTGTTTAGGGGAAATGTGTTGGGCGGAGCTAGTGGCGACATCATTGAGCACAAGCCGAACGAGCGGAGTCGCGTTCGTGCACTGTTGATGTTTTACATGCCTATTATTTTACTCAGTCTGTAAGTGCAATACAACTTTTTCTTCAATAAAGTGTTATGCGGTTTTGCACTATGAATTTGCCTCCTTGCTTTTAATACATATACCAATTGGTGCTGAATGGTTGCACTTGCCTGAGCTGTTCGGAGTCGGTCGGGAGTGAGCTGTGGCTGCCTCGGGGAGTATTCCATAGAGCGTTTTTGATCCCTAAGGGATCATTGGTTCTAGTAAGCAGCTTGTTTGTTCATATGAGCACAGAGGTGGAAGAGTGGTGAACCTTTTTTAACAGACACTACAATATCCAGCACGGAGAAAAAAGTTAACTTATTTCAGTAATTTAATTCAAAAAGTGAAACTCATTTATTTTATATAGATGCGTTACACATAGAGTAATATATTTCAAGCATTTCTTTCTTTTAATTTTGATGATAATGGCTTACAGCTAGTGAAAACCCAAAATTCAGTATCTCAGAAAATCAGAATATTAGATAAGACCAATAAAAAAAAGGATTTTTAATACAGAAATGTAGGCTTTCTGAGAAATATGTCCATGTACAGTATAGTAAGCACAGTATTTGGTCAGGGCTCTGAATTACTGTATCAATGCGGCGTACCATGGAGGTGATCAGCTTGTGGCACTGCTGGGGTGTTATATAAGCCCAGGTTGATTTGATAGTGGTCTTCAGCTTGTCTGCATTGTTGGGTCTAGTGTCTATCATCTTCCTCTTGACAATACTCCACAGCTTCTCTATGGGGTTTAGGTCAGACGAGTTTGCTGGCCAATCAAGCACAGTGATACCATGATCATTAAACCAGGTATCAGTACTTTTGGCAATGTGGGCAGGTGCCAGTTCCTGCTGTAAAAGCAGAGGGAAGCATGACATGCTCTAGAATTTCCTGGTAAAAGGCTGTGCTTACTTTGGACTTGATAAAACATAGTGGACCAACACCAGCAGATGACATGTCTCCCCAAATCATCACAGGCTGTGAAAATTTCACACTGGACCTCATGCAACTTGGATTCTGCGCCTCTCCACTCTTCCTCCCGACTCCGGGACCTTGATTTCTAAATGAAATGCAAAATTGCACACAGTCAGGGATGATTTGGGGAGCCATGTCATCTGTTGGTGTTGGTCCACTGTGTTTTATCAAGCCCAAAGTCAGCGTAGCCCTCTAGCAGAAAACTCTAGAGTACAATCCAGGCATCTGCAAGATGCCAGGAGTAAGAACTGGGTGCAGGATGATGTAACTGCTGTGGCTGAAAAAATATGATGCCTTAGCTGGAAGAAGACGGGGAGGTAAATGGCAGTGGTGATGTCAGAGCAGGGAGGGGTCTTGCATTGGAGGAAGAAAGCTCATTAGTGGGTAAGGCTTCCATAAAATGTGCATACTTTGACACTATTGCAAGAGCTCTGGGGACATGATGCAGATTCAGTTCCACTTTAAAGCCCCACTCTAGGTTAAAAGTATGTATTCACTAAACCCCCCTTCCACCTACATCTAACCAAGAATTTTTTCCTCCTTATCATGTAAAGACAGATAAACTAACCCAAGTCTTCTAAACAGGTCCCTCGCCGCCACCTGTTTTGGGTGGGGGGCCACCAATGCAGCACTCTAATTCCCCCCCGAGATTGCTGGCCCCCTTTAATGATTTTGTCTTTTTCTGGATCTTTGGCATATTGACAGTGATGGGACACCTGAAAGAGGACCCTTCCAGGAAGTAGAGAAAAGAGAAGAATTCTTGGGCTACAGTGTCAAATGACCATACAATAAGGCATGTAAAAAAGGATTTTAGATAGGGCCATTTTTTTATTTACAGTGATCGATGGGGGGGGGGGCAATTACGGAGCAGAGCTTTAAAGCATAACTCCAGCCAAAAATGTATTCTATTTTAAATAGCGTGGGGAAGGGTTAGAACCTCTGTTAGGTTTTGTCACCATTTGTGACAACAAGGCCTTTTTTTTTTTAGCAAATTAGGTTGGGTTTGAACTTCTGGAAATGTCTTTATTTCTGTCCATGCCTTCCTAGCTTAGTGATGCCCTCCCCATCCCCGCCATTCCTTGTATAACAATTGCTGGGACAGGAAGTGAAGGAAAACGTCCCCAGTAGGGTTACATACAGGAGTCAACCCTCAACAGTAGTTTTAACTATTGCCCACGCTATTTAACAACTTTAAAAATAGCTGCAGCTAGATTTTAATGTAATGTATACATTTTACAGTTCTTTCATTCGAGTCATGTATCTGAAAAAGAGCAGTTGTACAGTTGCATTATGTGTCCACCAGGAAAGCACACATTAGATAACATTATTAAGATGAGTTTTGCTGACATCTGTTCCTAGTTTGCCTGGGTAATATAAGAATGCCATATACAAAAACAGCCTCCTGTGATCCATTTGCAATTGAAGGGTTTCAACATCTTTAAAGAAGTTCTTAATGGTCTGTGAAGGGTTTCCAAGATGAATTTCTTACTGATGTCTACATACCTTTGTGATTTTAATCAAGAGAACACCCTGGTGCATTTGTCAAGGTTAAATGGTGCATACATTTAGACATTCACACTTTGGGGGAAGCAAAATAGGCAGCACATTCACATTTTACTTAGATAGTTATCATAGGAAAAGTCATTAACGACAGCAAGAAAGACACACCGTTGACAGAACTGTAAAACTAGGGAATATTAATCACTTTTCTGTAAATGGATGATGAAGTTTGTATAACAAAAACACTTTGAAACAAGTTACTAGATGGTCATTAAGCTTGAATAATAGTTTTTTTTTACTTGTTTTATACTTGCCTGCTTATGGACCTTTGTGGCATTACTTACATAAACCCTCCACAGTGGTGCATATGCACTCTATATTGTAGGAGCAGTGTTCCTTGTTTTCAAAGTGTGCTATGACAATTTTGATTATTATACGTGCAGCAAAGAGCATTGTTCATATTATTAAAAAAATAAGGAATCAGCAAGGTATTAGTAATATAGTACGGTATATCTAAAATCAAATCTTTTTAAAAGTTTAAACAGCGCCGGAAATGGTTCCCGCCTTGACAAGCTTTTATTCCTATGAGAATAGAAAAAGAAAAGAGGGCACACTGGCCTAATGCAATATCCAACAGATTTATTAAAATATATGAACAAATATATGAATGGAATCATAAAGATGTCTACTCATAAAGATAAGTAAAAACACACTTGTCAGACCACATGTGTGGCTATCTGTCATCGGTTGCTCGAATCCCCGAACCTGGGAGTGGGGGGTCCTGGATGAGAACCCTCAGGCTGATGCATTTCGAAGGACTGGCCTTCTTCTTCCGAAGCTAGCTTGAAATGGCTTAATTCACAGTACTTGTATCCTACAGAGACACCCACTACGTGAGAGCCATGGTCCCTTTTTTTTCTTGTCTATGTTTCATTACAGAGATTTACCTTCACTTCACACAACAGGAAGTTTGAGGGAAATTTCTCCAAAAAAAGAGAAATGCTTTCTTAGATAGTTGTCCATGAAACAAGTTATTCCCGTTGGAAAATGTAATCTTCTGTTCTGATGGTCCTCTGTAGATATATATACACCTAAAGACACAGGATATGACACATCTGCAGAAGAAGAAGTCATATATGACCCTTCCCCCGCAGCTATCAATAATTAAAGGCACATATGACCATAATAATTAACACAGGCTAAATGCAACAATAATGACATACAGTAGGCACCTTCCTACATGCAACTTTCATTAATAGAAAACCTGGTGATCTTGCCATGAAGGTTCTTAGGAAGAAATTATGAGATATGTTTTTTGTAGAGGTATTTAAAAAAAGTTCATTTAAAAAATTGCCTGACAAAAATACAGCTGCCTTACAAATCACCTCTACCGGCGAGCCATTACCATCACTGCTGCATATCTGAGTAAAAACCTAAAAAGGTGGCGTTTCAACATTTAGGCTGTGATATAAATGCATGCTGTACATTAGAAAACAGAAATAATAAAATAATATCCAAATGTTTGAATATCCCATTGAGCACTTAGGCTTCTATTTTCATAAATGGAATCTGCATCAAAACAACCAGAAGCTGCTGGGAAACATTGCCCTTAAAACATTTAGCATAAACAAGTAGGATGCTGCTGAGGTAAGGCACAGATTTACTTTAAAATTATTTTAAAAGGGCTATATAATTCAGTAGATGACGCTAGATTAAAAGTGCATCACTTTACACTATATAATGGGTCCTCCACGGCATCTTGCAACATCAGTGAGTGCTCATTCAATCAAACAGAACAGTTGTTTACTGGTTCATCAAATTAATATGCCACTGCCATATCTAAAAATGACTTTACTTATACAATAGTCATGTTGGTAACTGAGCTTCTTGTTATTTAATATAGGGGAAAATTATGAAAAAATGTACACTGAAATACTTAAAGAGAATCTATGTTAATATATTATAGAATTAATTCTTCATCGCATTTCAGCAGAATAGTTATCCCACACACAAAGCCAAAGTAACATTGGAGAGGGCAAAGAACCAAAAAGGTGAGTGGATCAGTGCTGATTTCAGTCAAACGAGGAATCTGTAAGTCTATTTAAAACTAAGCTGGTCAAGACATCCAAACAGGCAGAATGACTAGGTCCAAATAGGCCAAAATGGCTTACCAAAAATACTTAAAGCTGTTTAAAAACAGCTCTACAAAATGATTGAATACTCATGCAAGCAAAAGTTTTCTTTGCCCCGTACATTTTGAACTTAAAATAATAACAAATGAAAAGCATTATTTTATAGTTACATTTTTTTATAGTTACTGAGGGAGTTGGTCAGAGGTAATCTATCTGTATATCAATCAACATCTAACTGTTGTGTTAAAGCGACCCAGTCTTTGCAATAAAATAATAAAAATACCACTACTCTGTAAAAAAAAGGGAATTTCATGCTTGCCTTTCTGGCAGTTGAATCCATTCTTCTGTTTCTCCCAGTCCTGACTGTGTTGAGTATCCGATCCCCCTGTAGGTGCTGTGATGCCTTCTGCTTGCCATTTTGCCACTACTGTGTCTTGTAGTGAAGTAATAGCTGTCAGAGGAAAACACAACTCTCAATGGGGGACTAGGTATCCTAAACACCTAGAAGTGTCTTATACCAGCAGTCCCTTAGCTCTTCAAGAAAAGATTGGAGACACCTGCTGGAAAAGTATTAAATCTCTTCTTTTACAGGGTGACCACTTTTATTTACCTATTGTAGCAACAGGGTTGCTTTAAAAAGAAAGAAATACATTAAAAATTATTTAATACTTACAATGGATATAGAAAAGAATCACCCGCTTTAAACAATTACATGCTGTTGCTTTGGGGAGATTAAGACAGACACAGTTTTTGTTTTATCCAGCTGTATTTTCAAAGTGCAACTTATAACATCTAAATGAAAATTCTAACACTAACGTGTCAGAAAAAAAAAAAGTAAAAAAATCAAAAACAGAATCACTGAGTTGGAAAAAGGATCACCTCCTTGTGTCAGCATTTTGTTGAACTACCTTTTGCTTTAATTACAACCTTTTGTCTGTTGGGATATGTCTCTATCAACTTTGCACATCTAGAATTTGCAATATTTTCTCACTTTTCTTTGCAGAACTGTTCAAGTTCAGTTAAATTTGATGGTGACTGTTTGTGGACTGCAGTCTTCAAGTCATTCCACAGATTTTATAAGAGGTTTAAGTCTGGGCTCTGACTAGGCCATGCAAGGACATTAGCCCTTTTCTCCTTCGGCCACTGTGTGGTCATATTTCCTGTGTGTTTTGGGTCATTGTCATGTTGGAAGGTAAACCTTCTACCCTTTGACAACTTTCTGGCAGAGGGCAGCAGATTTTCCTCAAGAATTTAATGGTATTTTGCCTCATCAATTTTCCGTCTATCCTGACAAGTACTCCAGTCCCTGCTGCAGAGAAACACCTCCATAATAGGAAATTACCATTTCCCTGCTTTGCTGTAGGAATGGTGTTATATGGATAGTGAACTGTACTGGATTTCCTCCAGACATATCATTTAGTGTTCAGACCAAATAATTACATTTTAGTCTTATCTGACTATAAAACTTTTTTTCACGTGGCCTTAGAATCTTAAAGTTGTGTTTTGGCAAAGCTTAGCCATGCCTGCACGTGGCCTTTCTTGAGGAGTGGCTTTTTTCTTGCAACCCTCCCATACAAGCCCCATTTGTGGAGAATTTGTGATATTGTTGTCCCATACACAAAATTACCCCCTTTGTCATAAATTCCGGCAACTGTTTCAGAGTTGTATAGGCCTCTTGGTAACCTCTCTGACCAGTTTCTGCCTTGCTCTTTCATCCAGTTTGGAGTGACGTCCTGATCCAGGGAGGGTCTGTGTTGTACCAAATACCTTCCACTTCTTAATAATGGACTTCACTGTGCTTCTAGGCATTGATAAAGTCTTTGAATTTTTTGTATCCATATACTGAGTTGTGCCTGTCCACAACTGTATCCCGGAGATCCTTTGACAGTGCCTTACCAGCCATAGTTGATTGTTTGCTTCAGTTGCAGGGACTGAAATGCTCAAGTAAATCTCTTTTCATGCTGAGCTAATCAAAATGACTAGAGTTGAGCGAACTTCTAGAAGTCCGGGTTCTGCTGGTTCGTCCGAACTTCGGAACAAAGTCCGGGTTCGGGTCCGGACAGAACCCGAACTTTGTCCCAGACCCCGAACACCATTGAAATCAATGGGGACCCAAACTTTTAGGCACAAAAATGGCTGTAAAATAGTCCTGGAAAGTCCTAGAGGTCTGCAAAAGGAATGAAATGGGGGTAAGGGTGGGACAAGTGACCTACAAAGAAATGGGGACAGGGAAATAACTTTAAATATTTAAAAAAAAAAAAAAAACATAAAAAAAGCAAAAATGGAGGTGAATGTGGATCATCTTCAAACTGGGTCTGAAAAGTATTAATTAACGGTAGAAGCCATATAACTGTTCTAAAATCATCTTCAAACTGTGTCAAAAAAGTATAAATAAGCCGGGAGAACCCATATCACTGTTCTGCAAACATCTGGAAGCTGTGTGTGTCACTTTAAATAAAACAGGGAGAAACCATACTACTGTTAAATATAACCGGGAATAACTGAACATCTGTTCTGCAAACATCTGTAAAGTCTATGTGTCACTTTAAATATAACCGGGAATAACTGAACATCTGTTCTGCAAACATCTGTCTGTGTGTCACTTTAAATATAACCGGGAATAACTGAACATCTGTTCTGCAAACATCTGTAAAGTCTGTGTGTCACTTTAAATATAACTGGGAATAACTGAACATCTGTTCTACAAACATCTGTAAAGTCTATGTGTCACTTTAAATATAACCGGGAATAACTGAACACCTGTTCTGCAAACATCTGTAAAGTCTGTGTGTCACATTAAATATAACCGGGAATAACTGAACATCTGTTCTGCAAACATCTGTAAAGTCTATGTGTCACTTTAAATATAACAGGGAATAACTGAACATCTGTTCTGCAAACATCTGGAAAGTCTGTGTGTCACTTTAAATATAACCGGGAATAACTGAACATCTGTTCTGCAAACATCTGTAAAGTCTGTGTATCACTTTAACAAAAACCGGGAATAACTGAACATCTGTTCTGCAAACATCTGTAACGTCTGCGTGTCACTTTAAATATAGCCGGGAATCATTGAACATCTGTTCTGCAAACATCTGTAAAGTCTGTGTGTCACTTTAAATATAGCCGGGAATAACTGAACATCTGTTCTGCAAACATCTGTGTGTCACTTTAAATATAGCCGGGAATAACTGAACATCTGTTCTGCAAACATCTGTAACGTCTGTGTGTCACTTTAAATATAGCCGGGAATAACTGAACATCTGTTCTGCAAACATCTGTAAAGTCTGTGTGTCACTTTAACAAAAACCGGGAATAACTGAACATCTGTTCTGCAAACATCTGGAATGTGTCTGTGAAACTACAGCATAGAGAAGAACAGGTATATGGTTTCGCTCTGCTATAGTTTCAAACACAGTTTGCAGATGTTTGCAGAACAGTGATATGATATCACTGTTCTGCAAACATCTGGAATGTGTGTGTGAAACTACAGCATAGAGAAGAACAGGTATATGGATTCGCTCTGCTATAGTTTCACACACACATTCCAGATGTTTGCAGAACAGTGATATCAGATCACTGTTCTGCAAACATCTGCAAACTGTGTTTGAAACTATAGCAGAGCGAAACCATATACCTGTTCTTCTCTATGCTGTAGTTTCACACACACATTCCAGATGTTTGCAGAACAGATGTTCAGTTATTCCCGGTTTTTGTTAAAGTGACACACAGACTTTACAGATGTTTGCAGAACAGATGTTCAGTTATTCCCGGTTTAACGACATTTTTCAGGTCCTTCCAGGATCTCCACACGTTTTCCTTCCTTTTACCCCCATTCCCACCCTGTTCACGGGATGTTTCTTTACCCCATTTACATTTCAGACACACAGTGAAATTCATATTGGCCCTGATTGACTTGTAGACAAGACGTTTGTAGACCTTTCATACACACAGTGAAATTTATATTGGCCCTTATTGACTTGTAGACAAGACGTTTGTAGACATTTCAGACACACAGTGAAATTGTTTTTGGCCC